>PYXC01002601.1:450000-452500 GCA_015244755.2 Tenualosa ilisha | reverse complement strand
AAAAAAAGGAAAGAAAGAAAGAAAATGATAATATTATGAAAGTTTGGGAATTTGGGAAAGGGAATTTGTGCAGAAAAGTGGACGGTTTCACAGCATGAAAGCAGGTTTTAGTGAATGTGAAAGGAGAGGAAGATAGGAAGAGAGGAAACGCTGGTGGGACTGGTGAGTTCAGTTCCACTGAGAGCCCATGGTGAGCTATAAATAGCCTGCAGTATAGTGAAGGCGCTGAACGAACAGAGGTCGGAGCACATACACACACACTCACACACACTCACACACACTCACACTCACTCACTCACACACACACTCACACACACACACACACACACACACACACACACACACACTCACACACACACACTCACACACACACACACAAGTAAGGCTGATTTGAAGAGCATATGCTGGCCAGGGAGCGGTGGTCAGGTTTGTGGCTGTTACAGGAACACAAGACAGTTGCTGTCCTCTCTGACATCCGGCTATTCAGGCTGCACAGTGTGTGTGTGTGTGTGTGTGTGTCTGAGATGTGTAACTGTCATTTTGTGCTGTCTGCCATCAGTCCCTCACGCTGCTCAGACTGCAAGTGTCCGTGGGTCTCGTTTTTCTCTCTTTGTGTTTCCATGGAGAAGCAGGAGTGTTGCGCTGTGTGTAGCAAGGCTCTGCTCCGACTGGAATGGAGGATGCCAGTGTTTATTCCTCTTCCTCCAGTTCACAGAGACGCACACACACACACACACACACACACACACTGTGCAGCCTGAACGGGAGGAAGTCAGAGTGGGACTCAGATTCAGTTCAGTGTGTGACAGAGAAGCTGGGGGAGAGGGGTCGGGTCGGGTCGGGTCGCAGTGTGACAGAGAAGCTGGGGGAGAGGGGTCGGGTCGGGTCGGGTCGCAGTGTGACAGAGAAGCTGGGGGAGAGGGGTCGGGTCGGGGGGGGCCGCAGGGTGACAGAGAAGCTGGGGGAGAGGGGTCGGGTCGGGTCGGGTCGCAGTGTGACAGAGAAGCTGGGGGAGAGTGGTCGGGTCGGGTCGGGTCGCAGTGTGACAGAGAAGCTGGGGGAGAGTGGTCGGGTCGGGTCGGGTCGGGTCGCAGTGTGACAGAGAAGCTGGGGGAGAGTGGTCGGGTCGGGTCGGGTCGCAGTGTGACAGAGAAGCTGGGGGAGAGTAGTCGGGTCGGGTCGGGTCGGGTTGGGTCGGGTTGGGTCGCAGTGTGACAGAGAAGCTGGGGGAGAGTGGTCGGGTCGGGTCGCAGTGTGACAGAGAAGCTGGGGGAGAGTAGTCGGGTCGGGTCGGGTCGGGTCGGGTCGGGTCGCAGTGTGACAGAGAAGCTGGGGGAGAGTGGTCGGGTCGGGTCGCAGTGTGACAGAGAAGCTGGGGGAGAGTAGTCGGGTCGGGTCGGGTCGGGTCGGGTCGGGTCGGGTCGGGTCGCAGTGTGACAGAGAAGCTGGGGGAGAGTGGTCGGTCGGCTTGCTGTTGTTAAGTCTGCAGCGCAAGTAAACAAGGACTGTTTGTCAGAGCCAGGAACAGGACATGGATTGGACCCACCCCTACACACACACATAAACACACAAACACACACAAACACATACACACACACACTCGTCATACACAATACGATGTGAGGGCACTATTACACAAACACACAAACACACTCGTCATACACAATATGATGTGAGGGCACTATTACACAAACACACACACACACTCGTCATACACAATATGATGTGAGGGCACTATTACACAAACACACACACACACTCGTCATACACAATATGATGTGAGGGCACTATTACACAAACACACACACACACTCGTCATACACAATATGATGTGAGGGCACTATTACACAAACACACACACACACTCGTCATACACAATATGATGTGAGGGCACTATTACACAAACACACACACACACTCGTCATACACAATATGATGTGAGGGCACTATTACACAAACACACACACACACTCGTCATACACAATATGATGTGAGGGCACTATTACACAAACACACACACACACTCGTCATACACAATATGATGTGAGGGCACTATTACATTGCAGCAGAACTGCAGCATAACAACGAAAATGCTCCATCTTGGGGTAGCTAAGGCATAGGAGTGCAACAGTCTTGTTTCCATGATGTGTGAGATAGGGTGTTATGGGTCTGCGTGTGTGTGTGTGTGTGTGTGTGTGTGTACTGACCCCATGTTGTCTAAGATAGGGTTTCATGGGTAATGAATCTGCATAATTGGGACTGTTCAGTTATCTGTGCTAATTCTGTGGAGTGTGTGTGTGTGTGTGAGTGTGAGTGTGTTATTAAGATGATATGCAGTTGAACTACACAGTTTACTGTTTGCTAATTCTGTGTTGTGTCTCGCCCTCTCTCTCTCTCTCTCTCTCTCTCTTTGTGTGTGTGTGTGTGTGTACCGACCCCGGTCTAAGAGTTCAGTTAAGCCCTGAAGTGTTTTTAACCATCTGAACCCAGTGTACACTGC
>PYXC01002601.1:445000-447500 GCA_015244755.2 Tenualosa ilisha | reverse complement strand
AGAAAACACACACTCAATATAATCAAGTAGCAGGGTGTGTGTGTTTGTTGGTGTAGATGTGTGCATGTGTGTGTGAGTGTTTGTTCCATGTAGAACACACACAATCAGTATAATCACATAGCAGGGTGTGTGTGTGTTGGGGGGTGTAGATGTGTGCATGTGTGTGTGAGTGTTTGTTCCATGTAGAACACGCACAATCGATATAATCACATAGCAGGGTGTGTGTGTTTGTCGGTGTAGATGTGTGCATGTGTGTGTGAGTGTTTGTTCCATGTAGAACACACACAATCAATATAATCACATAGCAGGCCAGAACAAGCACACTCTAGCGAGGAACATTTAGTTTGTTAATTTGCACGCTGTACTTCCTGCAAGGATTTCTGAAAGCCATCATCCTCCATTGTCAAACTTAATTCATTTAATTATCTTTTCTTTTCAATTAGCAGTCTATAATTGCATATAGACGGCTCTCTTACATTTGGATGTACTGAGTCCAACAGTTGTCCAGACTATTCTGTACAGAGCTATGAAGAAAGTGTGGTGTGTGTGTGTGGGTGTGTGTGTGTGTGTGTGTGTGTGTGTGTGCGTGCGCATGTGTGTGTATGTGTGCGTGCGTGCGCATGTGTATGTGTGCGTGCGCGCGTGCAAGTGTGTGTGTGTGTGTGTGAGAGTGTCTCTGTGTGTGTGTGTATGTGTGAGTTCTGCACAGAGCGATGAGGAAAGTTAGCTAATGGATTTAATGTGCATTAATGTCGGCAGTGTGGCCACAGTGACTGGCTCCTAATTGAGAGATATATGGGCAGAGAAAGAGCCTTTGAAAAGCCTAATCATGGTGCTACTCACCAGGCCTCTAATGCATCTCTGGAAACCTCATGGGCACAGGAACAATGGCCTCTTCAGACATCACACATGGGTTTGTGCCCTACCTGGAACTAGAACCAGATGTTTTTTTGTGTTCCTGACCTGAGTGTGTGTGTGTGTGTGTGTGTGTGTATGTGATAGATAGATTTTAGTTATCCGTAGGGAAAGTAAGTAAGGTGTATACATGTGTATATGGTTGAAACTATTATAAATGAGAGAGAGAGAGAAAGAGAGAGAGAGACAGAGAGAGAGAGAGCTGTCTTTGGGCTTTGGGTTGTCTATCTTCTCCAGCTTTCAAGTGTGGACTACAGACTGAATCATGTGGTCCATTGGTGGGGTGTTTGTGTGGACTATACACCACTGAGTTATTTCAGTGTTGAGCCATTGTGGTGTTCCTCATGTACCCCTTGGTAGGCAAATGTCCAGCTGGTCAGTGCAAGCCTATATATTAGCAGCACTTAGTTCACAGCTTCATCATTTCAACACTGTCAACAGGTGAACCCCTGATGAAAGGGAAAATTATGAAAGGGTTTCCTACATTGGAGCTTTCAGTAACCTGTCACAAGATCTTACTTCACTATTTCATGAGCAGACTGTGTGATTATTGCTTGCAGCCAGAACGGCAGGCTGGACGTACTTTTCTGAGGAAACACGGGATAATGTTGGTGTTCACCAGGTAGGCTTGTGTTGTGTATGTGTTGTGATAAGTTATGTTAGTAGCATTAAGCTAATGTTCATTTATACTGTATCTCCTATTGGCTGATTATGCATCTGACGAGTGTAGTAAGTACCACTCACTGATGCGTGCTGCAGTGTCTGATGAGTGTAGTAAGTACACTCACTGAAGTGTGCTGCAGTGTCTGACGAGTGTAGTAAGTACACTCACTGAAGTGTGCTGCAGTGTCTTTAAAGTCCATGTTGTCCATGTTCTATGATTTGTGAGGAAGCTTAACAACCACTATTAAAGTTGTCATTCAGCCTCTTTGTTTCTCCTGGCATCATGTTCGCTGTCAGAGGAAGCAGATTCCCCACTACAGTGGGATGCAAACACACCACCAGCTTAACAGGCTGCTTATATCCACCTTGCTTGTTGTTTCTTTGTTAACTGAAAAAATACAACCAGAGAGTCCATATGGATGAATGGGGCACAGTGAAGCTTACATTAGCTCATAATGCCCATCCGTACTCTAGTTAACATGCTAGCGCCTCTGCCAGTGCCTAGCAGTGAGCAGTACATGCAAAACCTCTATAGTGATATAGTGATGTGATAGAGGTGGTGCCACTGGGAGGGGGACATGTATCTGAGAGGAATGTTACTGGCTACCCTCATCATTTCCTCTCAGCAGATTGGTCCATTACAGTATCAATCACAATGACCTTTGAGGCAGCATCTCTCTCTCTCTCTCTCTCTCTCTCTCTCTCTTTCCTCTGAAAGGTCACAGAGATAGCGTGGGCTGTGATGTCATGACTTCCCAATTCCAACAAGAGCAAAATGACTCTTACGCACACATGCGTGTTTCTCCTTCTCCAGCTGCAGAAATGGTTTACTTTTGACCTTTCCATAATTAGTGTTTGTGCCTTGTGGCTCATGATACTGTTGCACCACCAACGCGAGAAACAGACAGGAGAGTGTGAAAAA
>PYXC01002601.1:432500-440000 GCA_015244755.2 Tenualosa ilisha | reverse complement strand
GCTTTTCTTGTCATATGTCCTTTTTTTCTGAATGCCGTTTTCTTCTTTTTTGAATACCCATTTATTCTGTTGTATGCTCTCATGTCATAATGGGGCTCAAACACTCTCTCTCTCTCTCTCGCTCTCACACACACACGCGCACACACACACGCACACACACACATGCAAACTCACTCACTCACTAAAAGCTGCACCTAAGTGACCTGAAGAGAAAAATAGCAGGACTTCACTCTGACACGTAAACAAGGAGATTAATGTGTGAGGTGCATTCAAGCTGAATGATAGAAAAGACTGAGAAGGAGAAATGTCCAACCTAATGAAACGCAAAACGAAAGAGCAGAAAAATAAGCTGAGTGACACTAAGGACCTGAACAAAATGGTCTCTCATTGAGGTGCTGGCCCAAAACTCGGCCTTCCATTTAACAAGAAGGGTCTAGAAAGGCCAACGCTTTCAATTATTTCATTTCATTGACTGTGCTTGTTCTCGTTTGAGTCCTGCGGCATAAACTAAGCCAATACTTAGTGGGCCAAGTGTCCTCGATGCGTCTTATTAGTCTGTGTGTCCTGATTAAGAACTCTGAAAGCACAGCGATAAGCCACTCCAAGCCTTTAGACCTAGCCGGAGGAGATTAGAGGGAAGGGTGAATTACTGAGGCATCCAAAGCAGCGCTCGGACTGATAGACGGGGAGACACCCGGGGAGCTGGGTGCCTTTTGTTCTCACCAATGAACTATTTATCTGTTTCGAGGCACTAAATAAGCTTAAGTGGTGTCCATGGTTGATTTTCTTAGGATGGAATGTTTTGATTGAACACAAAACCTCAGTTCCAACCAATTAGAGAGAAATAGAGAGGATAGAGAAATAGAGAGTCTAAAGGAGTATCAGCCAACTAGAGAGCTATACCATATGTGCCACAGACTAGCACACACATGCACAGCATTTACACACTGAAGAATGAATATGGTCACACAAATACTTCCTTTCAGTCTCTCTCTCACTCCGTGTCTTACACACACACACACACACACACACACACTTCCTGTCACATCTTTCAGTCTGACTGTGCCACTCCTATGTGTGTAGGTGTTGGCCTTCCCTCTCTCTCTCTTGCCTGACTGTTACAGCAGCTTCTCCAGAGGGGAAGCTCTCCCATGATGCTCCCTGCCGCCACTGGCTCTCACCCTGGGGGCAGAATTATCCTCCCGGCCCACCGTGACAGCTCTTCACTGGACACACACACACACACACACACACACACACACACACACACACACACAGACCTCACAGACACACTGAATTACCCTCCCAGCCCTGCTATGACAGCTCCTCATTGTCTCCCTTTAATTGGGCTGGGTCCAGTCTGGGGCACAGGAGAGTCGCACAGACACCGCTGCTCAACCACAGCAGGCCCAGAACTGGCCCACATCTGTCTACACTCTCAGGGCCACACGCACACACCCACATGTGGTCAAGAATCAGTTGCCCATAGGGACATAGGGGGTTTGATGTTTCTTGTGTGTGCGTGTGTGTGTGTGTGTGTGTGCGTGTGTGTGTGTGTGTGTGTGTGTGTGTGTGTGCGTGCGTGTGCATGTGTGTGTGTGCCTATTTTCTTGTTTCCTCTCTGTCTATATGAGTGTGTGTGTGTGTGTGTGTGTGTGTGTGTGTATGTCCCAAGGGGAGATTTGAAGGAGAGATTTAGAGAATTGGGGTGTCTGACATAAGAAGTTTGTATCTGCCAGACAGGGTAATAAATAAATCAACAGCTTTTGGTCTGTTCTGTGAAATGAGGCTGTTCAAAAGTGTGTGTGTGTGTGTGTGTGTGTGTGTGGATGAAGTACTCGCTGTTGTCTCTGTTGTGGCTGTCTGTAGTGGGCTTTGGTGGCATTAGGAATATCCACAACAGCAGAGATAATTGCTATCCCGTCCATCTACTTCCCTCATGCAACATGGACCACAGACATGAACAAGAACTAGCCAAGCTAATGAATAGTGTTTATCTTTCTTCTTTTTTTAATAATAATTATTATTATTGTTATTATTATTGTTGTTATTATTATTATTATTATTATTATTATTATTATTATTATTATTGGGAGACACTTTGGCTTTGTCGGTATTTGAATGATCTTCCTTGGCCATGTTGTCTTCTCCTGTCTCCTGTCTATCATCAGTGATCCTCTCATCTATGTGATCTATCTGTGTGTGGATGTGTGTAATGGACTCACTGATGGATTGCAAAAAGGGTCTTGATTCTCTCTTTCTCTCTCTCTTTCTTTCTTTCTTTCTTTCTCATGGGAAGCTCTACCTTTGCGCATGAGTGGACGCTGTACATCAGTGAGTAGCCAAGCTAACGCTGGACGCTTCATGAGTTTATCCTGGCTCACATGGCCTTAATAATCTCTCCATCTCTCCTCCTCCTCACTATCTCTCTATCTTTCTATCTCTCTGTGTCTCGGTCTTCATGCCATTCTGTCTGGCGTGGTGCCCTAGGCACAGCCGACACATCGCCCCGTGTCTGCGACTAATGACCTGAGACAGGAGCTCTAATGAAGCCGTACTCATACGTGCGTGTGTGTGTGTGTGTGTGTGTATGTAGGTGGGTCTGTGTGTGGTGTGTGTTTGTGCGTATGTGTGTGTGTGTGTGTTTGGTGGGGGGGGTATGTATGTATGTATGTGTGTGTGTGTATGCGGGTGTGTGGTGTGTGTGTGTCTGTGTGTGGGTGTTTCTGTGTGTACGCATGTGACATACTCAGAGAGATGCCAGCTGCCACCATGTCTGCGCCAGACACGGCCCACACGTGGGCCTTATCCGTGCCAGCCTCTGCTGCCATCTGGTTTGCCTGGCAGCGAAAGGAGAAACTAAGTGAAGCTGCAATGGTGCTTGTTAAAGACAAACCAGCACCTGTGGTTGCTGACTGAGACCTACTGGAGGTGATAATGACCCAGGCGTGAACCTCTGTGTGCGCTTGCCCCGCCTGGTTCTTGTTTTGAGTCATATCCAGGCCTAGCCAATCGAGCTCAGAGCATCACCATTGTGCTACAATGTGGGGTGCCTGTCTAGATGCACTGTGTGCTCTTCTTTCCTTGTGGTACAGTCAGTAATCAGTTGAAGTCGAGCTCTTCCCAGATTATGACTGATGCTCATCATCCACACCCATAGGGGATAATAACCTGTAAGCATTCAGAGGAGATCACAGTAAACACACTACTGGCATAATTATACTGCCATTTGATGTCTTCCATTTGAGCTGTGCTTGTCTCTCTTTGCATTACATGTTCATCCTCAGGCATCATTTGTTCATGTTCACATGGAGCTGCGATATGGTTTGGACATCTGGGCCGCCTTTTGAGTGCTGTAGATGATGGCGCAGATACTCAACTGCAGCTTCTAGACTTTAGATACTTCTAGGGCTCGTTCAGACTGACACGCTTGTTTCACTGTTTCCCTCTGGAATCATGTGACATGGCGGTCATGCTTCATCGTGCCTCATCAAGCTTCATCTTTCCTCATCGTGCCATCGTGCAAAAGCAGATCAAATCAAGACACCTAACAATGTGTGCAGGTGAAAGTTAAAAAAATATATATAATTTAACTTTTGAGGTTGTCTTTCTTTCATTGCATAGTGACTCATCTTAGCTAAGAGAGGGAACTAGCTATTCAATTAAACATAATATATCACAGCAACATCAGCAACTGGAATCAGCCTCCACCTTAATATATCACAGCAACATCAGCAACTGGAATCAGCCTCCACCTTAATATATCACAGCAACATCAGCAACTGGAATCAGCCTCCACCTTACACATCTTTAACATTTTTCACTTTGCTCTGCTTAGTTTCTGAAGGTGAAAAACAATGTTGACTATGAACGCCACTTTCAGCAGTCGTCTTCCTCTGAGGTCTCCCATCCAAAAATTGACCAAGCCCATTGCTGCGTAGCTTTCAACAATGCAGCTGAGGCACAGGGCTAGCTGCAGCCTTAGCCTTAGCCAGCAGATGAGGTAAAAGCAAATGCGTAAATGTTTGACAACTTCTGCGCTCTATTTTTGCAAGGGGAGGAAAGGAAATATCCCTTCATGCAGACCAGAGTCGAGCTCCCATCCACTGAAAAAGATCACTGAAAGGTTTATGTCGTGACGTAATGTGACACTCCTACTTATGCAGACCGGAACTATTGACGTTTGCTTTCATAGTAGCATATTATATTGCTCTATGTTGGTCAGTATTCAGTGATCTCTGGCAAAGTTAGAAAACTGGATGCACTGTCAAAATGAGCTCCATTCAGACTGCCTTTTAACCCAGGCAGGCAAGATGGCTGGATGGACTCTTGAGGAATCCCTGATATTTGTGAGGGCAAACTCTGAGTAATGATGCAGGATTGATTGGCCAATGGAATGGCTGTAAAAATGTATGACCCTCCTTTTCAAATAACCCTCTCCACTCTAGTGCCCATGTCTGTCGTCTGACAAAAATGAACATATCCAGCATTGATCTATTTTGCATGAATATCTGACTTACGCCATGGCTCGCTATATATCTTCTACCAGAACATTCCCAGGCGGCAGAAGCAATTATCCTCTAAAAAGTGATTTTCTGTTGGGCTGATATGACCCACATGACATGTATAAATGAAGTCTGCTCTTTTTTATGACTTCATTCAATTGATGAGAAGGCTGAGGAAGGTTGTTTTTTTTTTTCAATCGGTTAGGTTTACTCAGGCCTCCCTGTAGCATCTCCTGACCTTTAGTCTCAGCAGGGGGGAGGAACCAGCTGAAGGTTGGTCATCTCAGAAGGGCCTCTCCAACCAGACGTTCAAAGAGACAGTCAGGAGGAGAAATAACAATGAATTCACTTTTAAGGCCACTTGTCTCCTGCTGTCACACATCTGCCACCCATTACTGTGGATTCTTGACCTTACTAGGAGATTAAGCATGGTGTGCTTTACCCTTAGTGGCGCAAGCTTCACGACGAAACACAAAGCCTTATTCACACAAGTGTGAATGTGTGTTCACAGCCGATGCATTTTTAATCTGACATTTGAACTGAAGGTCAGCCTCGTTACTTATGGACATTTGTGAGGAATACAGAATAGGAACTGGTGAAAGAGGAGAAAAAGAAGAGAGAGACTATTTGGTAACTGCTTTGGCAGTTAAGAGAGAGAAAGAGAGAGAGAAATGTACGTCGAGCAGGGGTCAGAAGGTTGGATTGGGAAACAGATGTTTTTGTTGGTGGTGTTCTGTGTTTCTTTATGCTTCCCTAGCTTCATCCAATACAACATGTTTTATTGAGGACAGGAGGATATCGACTAATAACCTCTAAACCTTTAAGCAATTCACCTGGGACTCCTTCCACGCCTCATCACATTTACAATTCCACACCACCCCCCATTCATTCCTCTGCCTCATCAATAATTGAATGCCTCGCACACATTAAAAGTTGTTTGTGCTCCGAATCTTAAATAGATGTGTGGCCAGGAAAATAAAGACTGAAAACAGTGAAAAAAAATGATGTTGTCGTCTCAACATAGGTCATTAATCTGCATTTCCTGTCAGAGTGGTGCCAGAGCACTACATCTCCCACGCTGCACCAGTGTGGCAAGTGTTCCGAGTGCCAGGCGCAATGGCGGCCCCTAGACCTCGCCGTCATAGCCCAGAATAATGTCTATGAGACGGCTAGCCGTGGCAGTAGGACATGACACTGGCAGTACATTATATGACTCATGCTCTTAGGAGACAGCAAGGGAGAGATGGTGCTCCATATGAATTTGTACATGAAGCCACACACACACACACACACACACACACACACACACACACACACACACACACTAACACCACACCTGTGGTTATTTATGTCTATGTGCATATGTGTGTGCATACTCAAGCTGGGCTCTCCAGAAGCAGTATACTGTAAGGGGCATACAGAGGATGATGTGTGGCTAATGTTTGTTTACTAACTCCAGCAATAATAAACAGAATAGAATAGAATAGAATGGAAAAGAATAAAAGGAATAGAATGGGAGAGAATAGGATGGAATAGAATAAAATGAAATGGAAAGTTGTGAGTATATGAGATCTTGCAGAGGGGGCGGGGGGCCAACACTGGAGGTAGTGCAGCCAAAACTGAAATCAGTTTGGCTTCCTCTGCCATAAATCTGAGTGCAGATGTGGCCTGTGCAATGATTCTCTTCTTCTAGTCACAAGACAACCACTCGCCACTTCACACACACGTCTATACATCCCAGCCTCTGCCCGTTGCCATAGTTACAGACTCTCCTAACTTTGCTGAGAAACACACCCGCAAGCAAATGGTACATACACAATAGCACCCACACACTCAGAGACTCTCTCTCTCTCTCTCTCTCTCTCGCGCTCTCACTCACACACTCACTCACTCACTTACGCACACACACACACATTTGGTTCTGAAGAGAATCCACACGTCCACAGTTCATGCACTTGCGCACACACACACACACACGCACACAAAACACAAACAAATGTACCTGTGATGAATGGTGTGTTGGTGTGAGGACTCACACACACACACACACACACACACGCACACACACGGGAGTGCGAGAGCTACAGCTGGCACAGGGGAGACATATGCAGGCAGGGACAGCAGCACAGATGCCCTGCCTGAAATTGGGACCCTCTCCACTCTGAAATGTGTTTCATCAATCCTGGTAATTCCATCAGGATGATTTGGAGAGCGTGGCAGTGTGTGTATGTGTGTGCACGTGTGTGTGTGTGTTTGTGTGTGTGTCAGAGGAAGAGAGAGGGAATGTTTGGTAGGGTGAATCATCTCTAGCAGGATAGGGAGAGAGAGATAAAAGAGAGGAAGAAGTGGAGGACAAAAAAAAACTGAAAAAGCAGAAGAGGAAGGAGAAGAGGAGGAGGAGGAGGAAAAGAGAGGGATCTGAAATGGAAAAAGCTGAACTTGGAGGGCCTGTGCATTGAGTAGCTAAAGGCCTGAGCCGTACACACTTTTATTATGTTGTGAGGAGACCCTTCACCTGATGCCTGGCTGTTGTGGAGAAAATTGAATTCTGCAACCCCATGGCTAAAAGTCATTACCTTTTCAAAACAGCACATCTCTCGGCCCTCTTAATCTGTTTCAAATCTCACTCGTCTCACTCGCCGCACATCTGCACCGCTGCCTCACACACTCAGCTGCAAACACAACACACTGCTCCAACACCAAACCCCCCACTCCACACACACACAGTGCTTCAATACCCCGAACCTACCAATCACCCCCGCACACACACAACACACTGCTCCAACACCAAACCCCCCACTCCACACACACACAGTGCTTCAATACCCCAAACCTACCAATCACCCCGCACACACACAACACACTGCTCCAACACCAAACCCCCCACTCCACACACACACAGTGCTTCAATACCCCAAACCTACCAATCACCCCCGCACACACACAACACACTGCTCCAACACCAAACCCCCCACTCCACACACACACAGTGCTT
>PYXC01002601.1:425000-427500 GCA_015244755.2 Tenualosa ilisha | reverse complement strand
GATCTTCGTCGCCTCTGGTACATTTATATATAGAGAGAGAGAACACAAAACACAGGCATGGAACAATAAGACATTCTCAATAGAGAACACACACACACACACACACACACACACACACACACACACACTGATTGTCATCAGACAAAACATTCCCCCCCCTCAATATTATAGTTCCCCTGCAAACTGTGCCCACTGAGGTCGTGGGAGCAGCCTGCACACACACACACACACACACACACACACACACACACACACACACACACACACACACACACACTCACACTCATCATTCCTCTCATTTCACTCACAGTCTGCACTTTAAAGCCAACTCACTGGCCATATTTAATTCATTACCCCGTCTCATGCATATTAATAAGCATGCAGGTCCATAAGGACTAATTGCATATGTCAGAAGACAATGCCTTATTATGTTCCAGCAAGCCTGGAGAGGATTCTCATTTCAGAGTCGGTGCTGTCCTGACCAGATGTTTGCGTTTTGGTCGTCAAAACTCGGGGTTGCGTCTGCATCTGATAGACTGGTATTTTACCAGTGATAGTGTGTTCCTCTTGGAGCTTACCCGCAGCCTAGTAGACGCACGTACTGCATGCACACTGAGACCAGATGCTCCAGCACTGTGTCCTTGAACCTCATCCAAGCTGACTGTGTGTGAGTTTTATTTAACACGCCTCTTGTCTGTAGCGTTGCTAAATCTAATGCCCTCATCCATATCCTATTCTATCCAATCATAAGGCTCTGGTTTCAAAGAGGTAACTGAAGGAGGTATTATAAGTAAGTGTTGTGATGGAGTAGAAACCCAAGGGTGATTCTTATGCAGATGCAGTGTTTACTCAAAAACAAACACTCAAAGAGAGAGAGAGAGGGAGAGAGAGAGAGAGAGAGTCGTCATTGTGGCCGCCATAATCAGGGATACTGGCCTACCCTACTATTACTAATAAACACATTGGCTACTCTACAATCATCCAGATGGGAATCACAGAGTGATCTGATTGGTCAAAGGACTGGCATATCATTTCTAGTTGCCACAGGGCAGATGGATCTGTCATTGCTGCCCTCCCTGTCACTCCCTGATATGAACCCACTTTAGATATGAAAGGCTCACATCAGTCAGCCACACTCCCTCTCTCCCTAACCGGTGTCTCAGACTCGATCATGTGACATGTGTCTCCTCTTTAAATCACCAACGCCTAAAACTGAATAGAGATCATCCAATCTGACTGACAGACACACACTGTTAGAACCTCCGTAGCTGGACCAGTAGTTGGTCTCTTTGAGCAGGGTTGAATGAGCGCACAGGTGTGTGTGTGTGTGTATAGGTGTGTGTGTGTGTGTGTGTGTGTGTGTGTGTCTGTGAGTTTATATATGTGAGAGAGAGTGTGTGTGTGTGTCTGTGTGTATATATATGTGAGTGTGTGTGTGTGTGTGTATGTGTCTGTGTGTATATATATGTGAGAGTGTGTGGGTGTGTGTCTGTGTGTGTGCATGTATGTCTGTGTGTTTGTGTGTGTGTGTGTGTGTGTGTATATGTGTGTGTGTCTGTGTGTATATAGATGTGAGAGTGTGTGTGTGTCTGTGTCTGTTTCTGTGTCTGTGTGTGTGTCTGTGTGTGTGTCTGTGTGTATGTGGGAAAATAGGAGGCTGGAGTGTGGAGAGATGAAATGAAAACCACCAGGGCTATCTTAAAGAAGGGAAGCTGTGGAATGAGAGATACCCTGGCATCTGTCACACCAGCCACCAGTCCTACCACCTCATACCATACCACATCCAATGGCAACTCCCTTAGTGTCTAGTGTTCTGTGTCAGGTAGCTCATCTCGAGAGTTAACTGTGTTATTCTGGACCTAAGGAGAAACAAGGGAAACAGCATGTACTCAATCATCTTCATAGGCATTAGTCTACTGGAAAGATGTAGGGCGGTGGTAGCGTAGCGGTTAAGGAACCTGGCTAGCGTGCAAGTAGCCTGAAATGTTGTGGGTTTGAATCCCAGCTGCCACCGTTGTGTCCCTGAGCAAGGCACCTAACCCTAAGTTGCTCTAGGGGAGACTGGCCCTGAACAATTGATAGTTGACAAAAAAATGTAAGTCGCTTTGGATAAAAGCGTCTGCTAAATGCATAAATGTAAATGTATTCTCTATCTCTCTTTCTGTCTTATTCACACACACACACACTGTTTGTTGAACTTATGGAGAATTACAGTAAACATGATGATGTTTCTAAAATGTTTCTCAAGGCTGAAAAAAACATGACTAAAGAGTGAGGTAGTCAGCCTTAAAAGGAAAAAAAAATGTATCTGTTTTTCTCAATGTCATGATCTATTTGTCATCAACGGAAACACTGTCAATTTAGGCATAAGCATAGTCTTAGGCTTACATTTAGCAGGCCATAGACCCATTTCTGCATATTGTTGAGCCTCAGGGACATTTCAGTTCATAATCTGAGATCACTCAGAGGTGTGGTAAAATGGCACAGGCCTCAGTAAGGA
>PYXC01002601.1:402500-420000 GCA_015244755.2 Tenualosa ilisha | reverse complement strand
ATACAGGCGTGTCCTAGATGTCATAACATTAACTTCTCTCTTAATAAACAGTTAGAAAATGTCAATAATTTAGAGTGTTGCTTTATTGTCATTGCTTATGTGGGCCAGCAACTGCACGTTAGCTCACTAGCACCTAAGAACTTTGTCTAAACTTGGATATTGTTGCAAACAAACTTGACATTTAAACTGACACCAGTAATGTTGTCGAGCAAGGTGGCATTTTACTGAGATTGTGCTTTATCAGTTTAAAAGCATTGCCATGACTACTGCTAGTTTTTTACTTAGCTAGCAATCAGACCACATGGCTCTTGGTTTTCTTCCATTCAATTAACTTAAACATTTTATTTGTAGGCTAGCGGGGATCACAATTACCTGATCATTGTGACAAGGGGTACAAAAAGCTCCAGAGTCTCTGCTGAAATATGGGAAGGCAATTTATTGAGGAAATAAAGTAAAATCCCAAATTCCCCATTGGGTTTAACGGAGATCTGTCTACTACCTGTCTCCAGAAAAGGAGTGGCAGCTTCGAACCCTACGTCATATTGATACCGGAAGAATCCTCCCGGTTTATCAACCATAGACATCATATAGTATATAATATCTATGGTCTCAAAGACCAACTTTTGTCAAGTCTAGTCTGACCACAGTCACTGAGTGGCATTGCTGTAACAACATCTATTCAGAAGTCTAATTCACCTGTAGTTGCGTTGCCATATCAACGGTCAGTTTTCATTATGCTTCATCCAGAAAAAATACTTTCATGCTCCTTAATATAAATGTCAAATAAATGAAGCATATGCTCCAAAGACATAAACAAACTATATTTATGCCAGACTTACAAGAAACCTCATCAGTATCACCACTTTAATCCAAAACGCTGCTTCTTTTAGAATTCTACTCCTGCAAACTGCTTCTTGCATGCCTGTGAGTAAACTTGTCAATAAAATCTTTAGAAATTCAAGCTGATGTGGTACACACCATGTGGAGGAAGTGTGTGTGTGTATATGTGGGTATTGAGCTGGACAAATACGGACGTTGGTAGTCCACCAGGGAGTTGCAGGGCATGTGCAGGCAGTGTGAAAAATGACATGGACTCACAGAGGTAATTAAAACTGCTCAATACGGTTAGTCGCACCCTGAGCCACGCACTTGCTCTCTGTTACTCTCTGGAAGACAGAATCTCATTGGTCTGCTCCCAGTAAAAAAGTCAGTCACATTTACCTGTAGACAATATTAATGACACTGCCCTTTTTATTAATCCAATTTTGGGTCTGGAGTTCCTCTGGTGCAATCATTATCAACTCCCTCTCACATTCCTGCTCTTTACTATGCCTGTGTGTGTCTGTGTGTGTCTGTGTCTGTGTGTGTTTGTGTGTGTGTGTGTGTGTGTGTGTGTGTGTGTGTGTGTGTATGTGTGTATGTGTGTCACTGGACATCCATGGTTTGCAGCTTGTGTGATGTGTTTTATATGTTGTGTGATGAGCATGAAAAAAGGGCACATGATGCTGTTCAGCCACGCCCCATTCCCATAATGACACATACACACACACACACACACACACACACACACACATATTTTCTTCCTACATTACTGCTTCAGTTTGCGATCTCATTATTGTGTTTCCTCACACACAAGTGGGAAAATCAGAGGCAGTCGTGAGCTGTTTTGATTGTATTGTTCTGTTTTTGTTGTTTTCTGTCTCAGACACACTTCATGTGAGGCCACTTGTTATGGCTCTTGTGTGGTGCTTTTAAAATAGCACACTGAGGCTAGTGGTAGTCTAGGCTAGGGGTAGTTTGTATGGAGCACAACACCAAACTCTCTCCAGTCACAACACAGTAAGAGGGAGAAGAGCAGGGCCTTCATGAAGTAGTGGGCTACTGTCACTGTGTAGCCTGTGTCCGTTAATGCATACACCTGAGTGAGCCTGTACCTAAGAGCAACGTCTGGTAATGGGAGTGAGTGAGTGATGAGGGAGGAAGTGAATAAGTAAATGAGTGAGTGAATGAGAGTGAGTGAGTAAATGAGAGTGAGTGAGTGAATGAGTGCATGAATGAGTGAGTGCGTGAGTGAGTGAATGAGAGTGAGTGAGTGACTGAGAGTGAATGAGTGCATGAATGAGTGAGTGCGTGAGTGAGTGAATGAGAGTCAGTGAATGAATGAGTAAATGAGTGAGTGAGTGAATGAGAGTGAGTGAGTGAATGAGTGCATGAATGAGTGAGTGAGTGAGTGAGTGAATGAGAGTGAGTGAGTGAATGAGTGCATTAATAAGTGAGTGCGGGAGTGAGTGAATGAATAAGTAAATGAGTGAGTAAGTGAGTGAGTGAGTGAGTAAACAAATAAATGAGTGAGTGAGTCATTAATTAAGTCAGAGAGGAGGGAGGGATGATGGGACATGGAGGGGGGAGGGGGGGGGGGTCAGTAACGGGACAACTCATGACACCCATCAGACAGCCAACTCCCTACTGTTTAAATTCACTGCCTTTACTGAAGTAACAACTTTGTTGATGGGACGGGAGGGTGGGGACCCACTGTTTAGCCGTGTAGAACAGCTTGGAAAAACAGTTTTATATTCCTTTATGTGCTGATCTTATTCAGGCCTGTGTTGTAAAGGGAAGATCTATCTGTGGTAATGTGAAATCTGTAGGTGTGTACCACAGAAAATGGGTCTGAGATGCATCTCTTGCCCCCTGAATGAGCAGAGCTGTGATGCAGCGCTGCGTTTGTTATTACAGTCCTAGCATGCAGAGACTGTGATTAGACCAGCCAGCACAGCCAGCACTGGGGAACAGGGGGAAGACTGGCTGAAATAAATATTTTCTCTTCTGCTGGGGCACCATTGTGTTATGAGATGGAGTTGGAGTCTCTCTCTCCCATTCTTTCTTTCTCTCTCTCTCCTCTCTCCAAACACATCATCTAACTTGGCTCAGGCAAAAAGATCTTGAAAATTACATATAAATTGCAAACCCATTCAACCTTGAAAGCAACATCAAAGACTGTCATCTTTGCTTTGATATACCTTTATATAATATCTGTCTTACTGTGCACACGACAGACCAAAGAGAATATCACAAACACTGAAAATCTGCTTTAATAATCCATCTGTGTTTTTGTGCATTATTGTCCAGATTTGATTATTATTGTCTGGATTTGATTACACATTCAGATACTCAGCTTAATAAGATCAGTTATTGACTCCTGGCAACCATAGAAGAAGAAAGCCCAAAGGACATAAATAGAATATGTTAAGGAACTGTGCTTTCACCTATCACAGAATTACATCATCATTACCATCATGTTGTCAGTGTATAGTATGGCAATAAAATAGTGTGGAGATAGTACTACAGACGTCTTGGTGTAAAATCAGTAATAAAACACAGTTAAATGTTAAGTTATGATAAAACAATACACAAAGAGTGATAAATATTACCTTGTAATCACATGCACTCCAGAATGCTGAGCCATAATGAAATCATAGGAAAAGAGGGTTTTCAGTGCCTGACAAATGTGTAAAGGCAGATCCCTCAATAGGTGGACACACAGTAAATGTCTTCCTGCCTACTCAGTTATTGTAAGGGCAGACTCACAAGCAAGTAAAGCACACAGAGAATTCGGTGACTTTGGAGCCTGCAGAGAATACAACACAGAGCACTGAACTAGCCGGGAGCAGGCCGGAGACGGCCCGGATCCGGCTTTAGACTGGCTGGTTCTTTGGAAACTAAACCTGCCCCCTGGCTGTGGGAGTTGTTAGATGCTGTTTTAATAGATAGTGGCTGGAGGAGAGACACAGTAGAAAGTGCCGTCTGTTTTCCCTTGACTACACGCATATAACCCCCATCTTGTGGGACACTTTTCCACCCACATACACACACGCACGCACACACACACACACACACACACACTCTACATTTGCCTCTTATCTGCAGATGACACTCTCAGTATCTGTCAGGCATCTCTTTCGTGATCATTTGTGCGAGTATAGATGCCTAGAACACACACACACACACACACACACACACACACACACACACACACACACACACAGGCATCACTTTAGTGATCCCCTGTGCTAGTGCAGATGCTGAGAACATTGAAGGGTGAGATGTGAGCAGACAGGGGAGTTCTCCTGAAGCACGCCGAACACAGCCAGGCTTTTAGCACCGGCACCGTTCATCCCTGTACCGCTGCGGCGTCTCAGCGGGGAACACTCTTCCAAACGTTCTGTAATGGGGAAAGGATGTTCACTTTGACACGCGTGCTACGTGTCCCAGTACACACTAGCGCTTTTGTAACCAGCTGTGCCTCCATCCGCTGGGCTCCAACAGATGAGACAGAACAACAACATATGTCTTGTCATCGTCACGGAGACAGCGTTTCTGTTTATCTGTTTCTTACATCCTTTTTTCCTTTTTTCTGTCTCTTCTACCCCCCCCCCCGCCACCACTCCTCCCAGCCCTCCCCTCCCCCACCCCTCCTCCCAGCCCCACTCCCAGATTGAGTCCCTGGACTATTCCTCCTTTTGGGGATTTCATTTGCACCTGGAATGCTTTATGACAGAGAGAGGGAGAGAGAGAAGGAGAAAGAGAGAGAGATAGTCACACTGCTCATAAATAATGACCAACAAGCATCTTGCGAATGAATTATCCATCAGCGAGGCTGTTTAGCTTCATTTATTTACAAAGTGCTTTCCCTGTAAACAGCACGTAGCATCACACTGATGTTCCTCAGTCACCTCAGGACACTGGTTTCAGCAGCAGCCGGGGCTGGGGCTGGGGATGGGACGACTCCTCTGAGCGAAGCAATCCGACCCTCAGAGCGAGGCGCTCCCAGTGGCCTCAGACTCTGTCCCACAAGCCTCAGCCATCTGCCTTTAAAGAGCAGAGCGCTCGTTCTTCTCGTTCTTCTCGTTCTCCCCATACATGCTTATCCCCGCTCATCATCTGTGGCGGCTCTCTTTTAATATTCATGGCTTTTTTTTTCGATTTTTCTTCTTTGAGGTTATTATTTCTTCCTCCTTTTGCATTTTTGCATTTTAACTCTCAGAAGAGACAACGTCTGTGGCAGCCAGCGCTCCCAGACAACAAGTTCCCATCCTAAGGCAGCACCAAGTCCAGGAATAGTGCTGGGGGGGTTAAAAAACATTTAAAATTTACTGTAAACATTTCATGCATACCCCCAGCTTTAGAGAGTCCTCTGCCTATGGGAGACCACCACCCTCCACACACACACACACACACACACACACACACACACACAAACACAACTGGGCCTTGTGTTGTCTGCCTGTGCATCAGCCGAGATGATTGCTGTCTCCACGGTAACTCAGCAGTGCCTGAGGACTCATTTAGACTGTGGCAGCAGGAGGGAGCCCAGGAGACTGTGTGTGTGTGTGTGTTGTATGTTGTGTGTGTGTGTGTGTGTGTGCACGCATAAAAGGGTGTAGATGGGGAGGGGGCATCCTAACTCATCTATACACAACAACAAACTGTTTCCCTGAACTTTTTGGAAAGCAATCAGCAGAGCTGGAGAGGCTTCTGAGGTAGACTCCTTTATTCTCAGTCTACTTCTTCATTTTTTTTTTTGTCCTAAATTTCTTTTTTTTTCTTTTCTTTTCCTCCCTCTTCCCCCCAAATCATTATCCTATTCAGGGAAGGCCTAATAGCCTTAATTGTCTTGCTTGTCATAGAACTCAGATGGCCCATTTTGCTCTTTCAATGCACGCCACTTTCCCATGGAACACATAGACTCTCAGCAGCGTCGGCAAGGAAAATCACTGCATATTGATTGCTTCTGTTTCATATTGTGAAGCCTCATTCAGAGTCTTAAAGCTGCCTTCTGCATTGCTGCTTTGGTGTCCATGCACGCGTCCCATCAGTTTATCCAATTTATGTAGGTAAAATTATTTACACCTTATGTTAGGTCAGACATATTATTCACAAGTCCACGGCATCACAAGGTTTTCAAAGATATGACATAACCTACTCTAGAGTCGAACGCTTTTCAGTTACATATTTTGAACTTGCATGACATTAAAGGAAAGCTCTAGCACGTTTCAGCCTAAATGTCATTTTTCGAGGGCTTCACACACTTTCCTTCAATACAAAAATGATGAAAATTCAAATTGCTACATTTTGTAGTGCAAACAATATTAGCAGGCTAGCTCGCTAGCGGATTTTTGTTATTTTTGTACAGAATGAAGTGCGTGAAGTTCATTAACAACAACATTTAGGCTGAAATGTGACAGAATTCCCCTTTTGACCTCAGTGCTAATTTTGTGTTAGCCTGCCACACAAATCCTCTGTAGCCAGCATGTCAACTTCTTTCTAGTTGCATAGCTAACTAGCATAATGCAATGGAAACATTAACTAACGCTACCACAGGTAGAAGGTGAGCCACTTATGGCTGGCAGATGGGATTTCCCATCCTGTAGCTGGTTAACCCTGACTCTTGTCTCACACATATGAAAGACCCCGGGGTATTGCAGGATCATGCACCTCCATCCATTTAGGTCAGACTCAGAACAAGAGAGCAGATTTCAAATTCATAAACTTTCAAGGCTCCTGTTAGCGAAAGAGAAATTTCAAACGAGTCTGTTATTATTCATTAGCTTGAGTCCCCTTAGTGTTAACGAACGTGCGTGCTAGTTGGTCCATTCCTGCTGCTACTGAGAGCGAGAGAATGAGAACATTAGGTGCACTTACTGACAAAATGAATTCATACTGTATTCAGAAGCTAAAAAAACACTCCACAGTTCCTTGGGGTTCAGTTTAAGAGCAGTCAAAGTGCATTTTATGATTTAATTGGCTTATTTTGCATTCTGTGTTAGATACCTAGATACCTGCAGAATCAGAGCACCCAAAAGAGCTAAATGAGGTATATTCTTTTATAGTGAGTCATGCAGGAGATGAAGAAAAGAGAGGGAAAAAAAAGCTTTACTCAGTCTTGATTTCTGATTTAGCTGTGAAATGTGTGTGTGTGTGTGTGTGTGGGGGGGGGGGGGGGGGGGCTGAAAAACTGAAACATATAGACTTTTGGATTTTTTTTTTTTAATGAACTGAAATATATTCTCCTTGACATATCTAAATGTTAAATGTAAAACCTTTCAACCATTTTTTTTCCTTTCCTTTCCACTGAGTGTTGTGACATATAATTTAATTGAGTGCGGGCACACACACACACACACACACACACACACACACACACACACACAGACACACAGACACAACTGGGCCTTGTGTTGTCTGCCTGTGCGTCGGGTGAGACGATCACTAATCGACACTCACTGTTTTAGTCTAGTGACACATTGAGTCTAATTGAGTGTTCATGTTTTGGGAACTTGTGAACTACATCACTTAAAACACAGCCCATACTGTACTTATACAATAGCCTACTGTATTAGTATCTACAACATGAAGTTACTTTTTCATGTGATAAGTTGCTATTAATGTTCTTTTTTCACTGAACAATAATAATCCCATTAATACCATTACCATAATTGAATCTTAAATGGCAAATAGTGTCTGTTGTCTAATCTATGACGTTCATAATGATCACTGTGAAGTGGGAGTTAAACTACTTCTATGTAAATAGTACTTTATTCCTCTTTCCTCTTGGTTGCTCAGTGACTATTGAAACGCAAATGTGTGTGTGTGTGTGCACTCACTGTGATTTCAGCTAAGCATATGCATTTTAAATCTCTCTTCCCATATTCCCATGACACCCCCTCTTGCCCTTTGCAGGAGATCAGCGACTCAGAGATCATGGAGCTTACCCATAGTTCCTTGGGACGCATGACAGTGATTCGCCAGGTGTTTCCACTGTGGAGGGACAGCAATGCCAACTGCATGTGGAACAACCATCGCATCTCCTCCCGCCTGTGTGACCCCCAGGAGGGCTATGTCCAGTCATTAGAGGTGAGCAAACGTGGCCACCATGGCCGAACCCCACCCTCTTCAGAGAGAGATCACGACAACTCCTAGTCATTATGTTACTTTAAAAGAAAAACTCTGACTTGTTTGGCATGTTTTTAAATTTTCCTTTTGCTACCAAAACAAGGAAGATCTTTTCAGAGATGAGCAAGCTATCCTACTGATATTTTACGCATAGCTGTGGGAGATGGTAACTTTTATTCTGACGTTAGCGGCTAGTTTGCTTGTGTCTGAATGGATTCTTGTGATTTTTGTACCGAATGAAAGTATGTCATGCACTCTAACAACAGTACCATAAGAGGACCATTAAGAACAGACATACACCCAGTCACTGGAGGTAGGTAAACACAGCAGAACCTCATCCTCTTAAGACAGAGAACTCGGAACAGAACTCTCACTGATGCTGGCATTAGCATGTTCTAAATACAGTTAGACACTGACTCAAGTTTTTATACCTATCTGTTTCCCCATGCTTGAGGTGGGTGACTATGGGCTATGGGCGCCAGGATTCTGCAGCCTGACAGAAGATTAACAATACTGTCCCAACACCATCACAAACTAAGCCCGTGTGTTAGAAGTAGTGTTAGCGCTAGTCAAGCTAAGATGCTAGAAGCACTAGTCAAAGCAAGCGTTGGAACTCTGTGTTCAGCAGTAGTAAAAGTGGCATGATATTGTGGAGAGTGGTTGGTAGACTGGATAATAAAAGATTGATTGTGAGGGCTATAACGAGCTCTGGAGCTTTGCTTTAGACAGAACATTCTCTGTCCTTTTTTGTTTTTTCCTGGGGCCCACAGCTGAGCTGGACATTGATTGCTGCACAGTGAGATAAACCTTTTTGACAGTTTGTAGCTAATAACATAATATGCCATAGTTCAACAAAATCCACAACCTGACAAAATTCTCCCTTTTTAGTGCTGAGCAATTCATCTGATGACAGGTTTGATATTCAGAGACCAAATTATTCTTTCACAACTAAATCCTGTGATTTTCAAGTGGTGTGGATATGGCTTACAAGTGAATTTTCTGTCCTGGTGAATCCCACGTTCGCTTCAGTTTGATTGGTCTAAGTACAAGAGTGGCATTTATAAACTTCTGAGAGAAGGCAAACACAGACCGTGAGTCTCATTGCTTGGTGCTTTACACTGCACCTTTAAATCCAACAGAAGCTGACCCAAAGTGCTTCACAGGAAAGACAGAAACTGTCAACATACATCAAAGAAGAAGAATATACAAGAAAGACTGAATTGGACAACAATTTGGGTGCAACAGATTGATATGTACATGAACTAAATGGAAAGGAAAAAAGGGTTAGAATAAATATGTAGAGAAGAGGGTAGAGCATCAAAAGAAACAGTCAAACTGAGCTGAAGGCAATAGAAAATTGTGATTCTTTAATATAAATAATCTAGATATTAAACTAATATATAAACTTTAGATATTAACTAATAATGATAATCTAGATATTAAACTAATATAGAGTATAAACTCTAGACATTAACCAAGACAGATCTAGATATGAAACTATCCAGAGTGGAGCAGGACTTTCTATGGAGTGGAAGACTAATCTACAGCCTTGGAGCAGGGACTGAAAAAAAACTCAGTGGCCTTTTGTTTTGAGGTATGAGCGAGGGGACTGAAAGAGGTTGTTGTGAGGAGGACCTAAGTGTCCTGGAGGCAGTGAGTGGGATTCACAGATCTGGAGGCAGTGAGTGGGATTAACAGATCTGGAGACAGTGAGCAGGATTAACAGATCTGGAGACAGTGAGTGGGGTTAACAGATCTGGAGACAGTGAGCAGGATTAACAGATCTGGAGACAGTGAGTGGGATTAACAGATCTGGAGACAGTGAGTGGGCTTGAGATGGGCTAAAACAAAGGCCTGTGTGCCGCAGTGCTTCCCACTGTCTGACACTCTGGAGTGTCCACATGAAGGAGACCAGCAGAATGCAGCAGTACCACTGGGTTATGCATCTATTCGTCAAGCAGTTTATGGGCCAAGATGTCATTTTCACTTCAGAATTGCATAACTATCACATTTTAGTCACATAGCAGTCATAGTCACATAGCAGTTATAGTCTTGCACTGGCTGAGTGTCAGTGACAGGAACTCCACAGTAACTGTACAGTAATAGAATAGGTGAAAAAGAAAGAGTGAAGAGATGAGATGACTGCTCATGAGAAACCCAACAAGAAGCAACGAGACAAGACAATAAACCAAGAGAAGCGAAGCGAAGAGAGGAGACAAGATGATACAAGCAGAGAAGAGAAAAGATGGTAAACAAAGAGAAGAGAAAAGACCATGTAAGAGGAGAAGAAAAAAGATGAGAAATCAGGATGAGATGAGAAGAGGTGAGAAACACAACGAGAAGAGAAGAGACAAGATGATAAAAGAAGCGGTGAGACGAGACGAGACAAAAACAGACAAGAGGAGAAGAGACGAGAAGAAAGGAGGAAAAAAGAGATGAGAAAAGAGGAGAAGAGAGAAGAAGAGATGAGAAAAGAGGTGAAGAGAGAAGAAGAGACGAGAGGAGAGATTACTTCTCTCTCCACCATGAGCTGCTGTGCTGCTTTTGACCTGGAGTGCATTGAGATTGAGAGATGTGTTTCAACAGGTGTGTGTGTGTGTGTGTGTGTGTGTGTGTGTGTGTGTGTGTGTGTGTGTGTGTGTGTGTCTGGAGTCAGGAATATTATGTATTCATCTCACACTTACTGCTGCTCTGAAACCTAGCAGAGAACTTTTTCCTCATGTGTAGCATTGGCTGATGGTGTATATTGTGTTCTGTGTGTGTGTGTGTGTGTGTGTGTGTGTCTGTCTGTCTGTTTGGGTGAATGACAAATTGCAAAGACAAAGCATAAAACAGTCTTACACTGGCACCAAAAAATCTCCTTCAGAGTCCCCACTCAGTCCATGTACCCCATCATGTCATGTGTAGTCTAGTATTTATTGGTCTGCTTCATTGCTTGCTTCAGAGAAAAACCAGCAGTTAAGGCTGAACACTGATATGTAAAGAGTGTGCCCTAGACAGCACTCATTCAATCAGCTCCCACGCCACACCCAAGAACAATAAAGATGCCAGGCTGTAAACTGGCACATTGTAAAACAGACGCATTGTTCATCATGGTGGCAGTGACACAGGTAATGGAATTTTAATGTGCTGAGCTCTGTCAGTTCAGTAGGCTTTTGATAAAACATGCCTTTAGCTTTCAAGTGCATCAGAGTCCTAACTTTTATGTGCAGACAGACTGGGCATCTCAGATCCTCAAAGCCTCATAGATTTCCTATAATGTCCCCATCACTCGCCTGACGTGACAAAACCCTGAAAAGTTTTTGTAATGAGATTTTACATACATGACCAGAAAAAAATGCTTTTATTTTCAACATGACAGAGAAGGCCTGTGTCAATACTTTGTAAGCCTTGGTAGTGCCTTAGATTTGCCTTACTGAGTGACATTCTATGTGGATCCATGATGGCACATGGCCTTTGTGCTCCGCTGGAGTTAGAGAGACTGGTGAGAATATTGATGAGAGTATTGATGCCGAGGGCTGGTCTTTTAGTCTTCAGTTTTCTAGTCTTTGGCCATACAGTATCGACTTCATTGTTGGATAACATGCATTGCTATACTACTACGATTAATTCATAGTAGTATAGTATTGCATTTTACATTTACATGTATGCATTTAGCAGACGCTTTTATCCAGAGCGACTTACAAAACAGGATAGCATTCAAGCTACAACACAATGAAAGAAACAAAGAGTGCATATTGCTAACATAAAAACTGCACTATTTTAAGTTGAAAGTGCAATAGTGTAATAACGGTGCAGTAGAAAAGAGAGATTAAGTATAAGAGGTTGAGTGATTCTCAAAATTCAAGCCAGGAGATATTCTTGGAAGAGCTGGGTCTTCAAGAGTTTCTTGAAGGTGGAGAGGGTATCTGGTGATCTGGTAGCACTTGGAAGGTCATTCCACCAGCATGGAATAACACATTTGCAGTTATCGAGTTCCATGTCGTTGCATGTTTCAGCTATAAACTAAGCTTTGCTTCATGCCTGACAACACCCCTCGGCTGTGCTATGTTCACACTATACAAACAGCCTCTTGTGGCTTATTGTCTGCTGGATATAGTGTATGATGATGTTATAATGTAGTCTATCTGTAATAAAGCTCCAGTGTGACAACATATGTGTTCTACCCACTCAGAAATAGTGCACCTAAGGGGTATTTTATCAATTTAAAGTAAATTAGCACCTAAAATCTAGCCTGCAGAGATTACACCACCAGAATGATTACTCCGACTTTAAACTCCTCTGCAAAGTGATGCTGCCAGTGGTGCTTTATTTTGACATGGAGCTGCATCAGTGGTCAGAGTTAAATGTACAGTGGGGAGCTCCGGACCCTGCAGCCCTCCCATCAGCTAACACAAATAAAGTCGTAACCGTGGTTACGATTTTATATTCAAATCATCCCCCTCCTGGCGCTGTCTTATGTAATGGTTGGGTCGGCTGTGGTCAGGTCGGCTGCCTTCAGAACCTTCTTCACCCGGACTGAACTCCTTAAACATTGCTGCGGGGGAACAGCTGGGTCCAAACACTCCCCACGGGCCCGAGGTGAGGCTCTGCGGTTCTGCAGTTCTGCCCTTCATCTCTTATGCAGAGGAGGGTTACCCTCTCGACTGCCACTGGACTTCAGACTAGTGGAGGCAGTCAGGGCAAACAGCTGTCCACACAAACACAAACACACACACACACACACACACAGAGAGAGAGAGAGACAGACGGGCCAAACAGCTATCCACACACACACATAGGCAGGCCAAACATTCGTCCTCACTCATAGACAGACACAGACAAGCCAAACACCCATACACACACACTCACACACAGATGGGCCAAACTGCCATCCATGCCAGCAGACAGACAGACCTAACAACCATAGAGGAAGACAGACAGGTCGACAGACAGGTAAGCAGGCAGTCAGACAGGTAAGTAGATGAACAGGCAGACAGGTAAGCAGATGAGCAGACAGACAGGTAAGCAGATGAACATGCAGACAGACAGGTAAGCAGATGAGCAGGTAAGCAGATGAACATGCAGACAGGTGAGCAGATGAACAGGCAGACAGACAGGTGAGCAGACATGCAGACAGGTGAGGGTCAGCAAATGTGTAGTTTCAACAAAAAAGGAGCTCAAGGAGTTCTGGGGGGAGGGGGCTTTGGGGGGTGCTTGGCAAATTAGCAACCGGTGCCTTTTCTGTCACTGGACTGGGCCGTCAGGAAGAACTAGGGGAGAGAAAAACAGTGCCAGAAATACTCAAATACACACACACACACACACACACATGCACACACACACACACACAGATAATAAAAATGTGCAAGAGGCTAGTGTGTTCTGTTAAACAACAGAATGTGTGTGTGTGTGTGTGTGTGTGTGTGTGTGTGTGTGTGTTTGTGTGTGTGTGTAAGAGACAGTGTGTGAATGTGTGTGTGTGTAAGTGTATTTGATGGGCAACTAATGGTGGGGTTGTTGAGTGAGAAGTGATGAGGACAGGTGGCAGCATTTACGAGGCGCTCGGGCAGTCGTGAGTGACAAGGGCACTGGCAGAGTCGTCAGGAGGAGAGGGAGCTGCCAGCAGAGTTGCACAGGACAGCAGCAGGAGTGTGTGTGTGTGTGTGTGGTATGTGTGTGTGTGTGTGTGTGTGTGTGTGTGTGTGTGTGTGTATGTGTGTGTGTGTGTGTGTGTGTGTGTATGTGTGTGTGTGTGTGTGTGTGTGTGTGTGTGTGTGTGTGTGTGTGTCAGGGGGAGAGGAAGCTGCCAGTAGAGATGCTGCAGAGGACAGGAGTGTGTGTGTGTGTATGTGTGTGTGTGTGTGTGTGTGTGTGTGTGTGTGTGTGTGTGTGTGTGTGTGTGTGTGTGTGTGTGTGTGTGTGTGTGTGTGTGTGTGTGTCAGGGGGAGAGGAAGCTACCAGTAGAGATGCTGCAGAGGACAGGAGTGTGTGTGTGTGTGTGTGTGTGTGTGTGTGTGTGTGTGTGTGTGTGTGTATCGCTGCCAGTAACAGAGGAGTACAGAAGAAAGGGAGAGAGCGAGATGATTGCAGAGAGTCAGAGAAGGAGGAAGAGAAGATGGAGAGATGGAGAAGAAAGACGTATCCGAGAATGAGATAGTTTTGATGCACACAAGTAAGAAAGGTGAGAGGGAAGGACAGATAAGGGGAGAGATAGAGAGAGAGAGAGAAAGAAAGAGAGAGAGAGGGGGGTGGGGTGGGGGAATACAGTTAGAGAGACACAGAGATGCAGATTACAAGTAGGAGAGGTGAGGGTGGGATAGGTAAGGAAGAGAGAGAGAGAGAGAGAGAGAGAGAGAGAGAGAGAGAGAGAGAGAGAGAGGAAAGAGAGAGAGAGAGAGAGAGAGAGAGAGAAGAGAGAGACAGAGAGAGAGAGAGACAGAGAGAGGAATGGGCTAATGGCTGTTCTGCAAGCTGTGCTGCTGTTTCTTGGGAAGGAGGCGAGGTGCTCTTGATGGTTGGTTGGGTGTGTGTGTGTGTGTGTGTGTGTGTGTGTGTGTGTGTGTGTGTGTGTGTGAGAGAGAGGGGCGTGTAGGGGGTAAGAGCTGTGCTGTTCTTAGCCTCTGACTCATTCTACCACACTCTCACAATCTATTCCTCTATTTCTCTCCTTAATGTCATTTCATTCTCACCTCCTCTCTCTCCTTCTCTTTCTTCTGTCCTCCTCTCTCCCCTTTCTCTCCTGTTTCTCTCTCCTCTTTCTGTCTCTTCTTCTTACATTCATTTTAATTCTCTCTCCTCTTCTCTCTCCTTTCCTTCCTCCACCTCTCTTCTATCTCTTCTTCCCTCCTCCTCCTCTCCCTCTTTTATATCTCCTTTTCTTTTCCAGATTCCTTCCCTGTAGGCGTCTTCCTCTGTGTCATCCATGCTTCCCACTCTTTCATCTTCCCTCTCTTTCTTCCTCCCTCTCTCTTTCCTCTCTCTTCATTGTTTAACATGTTTTTGTCTATCTTTCCCCCATGCCTGTCACACTGTATCTGTTAACACTTTCTCTCCCTCTCTCTCTCTCTCACTCGCTTCTCTCTCTCCCTTTTTTCTCTCTATGTCATTGGGTGGTATTTCCTCTCCTCTGTGGTTTCCCTCACCCTCATCCCTCTCTCCTCCCCTCCATCCCTCCATCTCCCCTTCCCTTTCTTTCTTGTCCACTTAGCAGTCACCCATATCATCAACAGCCTTGTCAGCACTTCCCCTGTCTCTCACAAACTAGCTGTCCTTGAGCAACTCTCTCTCTCTCTCCCTCTCTCCCTCTCTCCCTCTCTCTCTCCACTCCACACAAATTAGCATAGAGTTTCTGTCAGACTTTATGCAGCATGCCAGCCAAGGAGGCTTTTGTTTGTGTGTGTGTGTGTGTGTGTGTGTGTGTGTGTGTGTGGTGTGTGTGTGTGTGGTGTGTGTGTGTGTGTGTGTGTGTGTGTGTGTGTGTGTGTGTGTGTGTGTGTGTGTGTGTGTGTGTGTGTGTGTGGTGTATGTGTGTGTGTGTGTGTGTGTGTGTGTGTGTGTGTGTGTGTGTGTGTGTGTGTGTGTGTGCATAAGCCTGAGCTCCATCTATTACAGGCCAGTGTCACTGTTGAAGGCGATCAGATGGAAGTGGCAGGTGGGCACTCAGTAAATTGAATAGAAACGGGGGTTCCATTGTTGCTTCCTGTTCACACTAATGGCAACGACAAAAGCGAAATCCTCAGACAAAAGTGGAAATTAAAACCATAGCAACACTCTTAACTCTTTATCCCTCTCTAAAGGAGCGATGAATTCAGCTGTCATGCTGAGTCATGGAATGTCACAATGGAGACAAACACGCAGAGCAGAGGCACAACCCACATGCAGAGGACAACCCACGCACAGAGAAAAGGCCCAGAGTTGCAAACTGAAGAAATGTTCTTTTATTTCTACAAGGCTTACAACCCCTCAGCCCATAATAGCAAGTCTCACTGACATCAGGTCAGTGTTGAGCTGTAGTAGGTGACCAAGGAGGAGGTAACCAATTCAGCGCAAACACATAAGCAAATAGAGCAAAGTCATGACTATAGGAGTCCACTCTGAACAGAGAGTGTGTGTACAGGGGGAAGAGAGCAGTTCTCTGTCTGTAACAGTGTCCCTTGTTATCAGTGCAAACTGCTATTGGATCAGTGAACGGACCAAACTCAATGGAATGGACCTAAAATAAGCTGGTTTGTGGTCATGCTTTGTATGCAAGTTGAGCAGAGTTGCCTGTCCATATAAGGCAATACGCATTTAGCTTCCCTCCACTGTCCATCTATCTATCTATCTATCTATCTATCTATCTATCTATCTATCTATCTATCTATCTATCTATCTATTTATCTATCTATCTATCTATCTGTCTGTCTGTCTGTCTGTCTGTCGATCTATCTATCTGTCAGTTGATCTATCTATCTATCTATCTATCGATCTGTCGATCTGTCTTTCAGAGTTGGCTGTCCTCATAAGGCAGTATAAGCCTTTAGCTCTGATCATACCCACATGTAGTCACTGGAGCTGCAGCTACACATTTATTTTCTGCCTCTAGATACTTGATCTGTGTCTTTGTGTGTGTGTGTGTTTGGATATCTACACTCCTCTCATACACACATGTATTCACTGAAGCTGCAGTCCTACTGGGGATGGAGTTGATAGCTGTATATGGTAAAATTGATTACAACAAACAACAACAAACAAACAAGAGTTGGTCTGTTTTTTTTGGTGGGGCTCATCTCCGGGGGTGACGAGTCAGCCTACAGAGATGAGGTGGAGCAGCTGTTGTCATGGTGCATGGCCAACAATCTCCTCCCTAACACTTCAAAGACTAAAGAAGTCATAACAGACTGGAGCATGAACACCTCTGAGCTGCTGAAAAAGGCTCAGCAGAGACTGTTCTTCCTCAGAATACTCAGGAGGAATGACATCACAGAGAGACTGTTCTTCCTCAGAATACTCAGGAGGCAATGACATCACACAGAGACTGTTCTTCCTCAGAATACTCAGGAGGAATGACATCACACAGAGACTGTTCTTCCTCAGAATACTCAGGAGGAATGACATCACACAGAGACTGCTGGTGTCCTTCTACAGAGCCTCCATTGAAAGCATACTAACATACTGCATATGCATCTAGTACACTAGCTGTACAGTAGCTCAGAGGAAAGCGCTCCAGAAGGTCATCAACACCACCAAAAGGATTGTTGGCTGGAAGACCTACACAGCTCCCACTGTCTTAGAAAAGTCCAGAACATTATAAAGGACACTTCACACCCTGGCCACTCCCTGTCTGAACTGTTGCCTTCAGGCAGACGGTACAGATCAACCAGTGCAAGGACAAATGGACTCAAACACAACTTTTCCCCAACTGCAATAAACTGTCTTAGTGCTGCTAAACAATAACACAGTGCAATCTGTTGTTCCAGTGGACACTGTGCAATCTGTTGTTCCAGTGGACACAGTGCAATCTGTTGTTCCAGTGGACACTGTGCAATCTGTTGTTCCAGTGGACACTGTGCAGTCTGTTGTTCCA
>PYXC01002601.1:370000-392500 GCA_015244755.2 Tenualosa ilisha | reverse complement strand
GTGTCTGTCAGACCGCCGAGCCCAGCACGTAAGCTTGGCTGAGAACACCATGTCCTCGATAAGATCTGTATTCAGCTTGTTTGTGTCACGGGCTGCTGTCTACCAAACCACAGAGTAGAGAGACTCTCACCTGAGGACCATTTTAACATCTATGAGGTGAAATGAAGGCATTGACTATCAAGTATGAATGCAAATGGAAATGTCAGCATTCTGATTTCCCTCTGGAAAGCATTGATCTGATGCTGGGTGGTTTCCAAAGGACCCAGAGTTAGGCTAAATATATACATGTCCATATGTCCATTAACCATTATAAATAAACTGCACAAATTAGATTGGATTCTGTGCTGCCATTATACAGACAATATAATCATATAATACGCTCAAGAACCAGGCTCCTATCTATCTATCTATCTATATATATATATATATAGAGAGAGAGAGAGAGAGAGAGAGATAGATAGAAAGAGAGAGAAAGAGAGAGAAAGAGAAATCAAAGAATACATTCACACATACAGTACATCATACCCTGATACACTGATGTCCGTTCATGTGTAAGATGTGTCTCATAATCCAGTCACTCCAGATGTTTTTGGATGAGCTGCTCTGGTTAGGGAGAGTCAGTGCATGAGTGAGGTGATGTAGCAGGTGAGGAATATCAAGATCACGTTCCAGTGTCAGATGTGCTTCTGTTTCATGGGGTGAAACTGATATAAAATGCTTTGAAATTCTCAAAGTTAACACAGACACACACACCTGCCCTTATGCCAGGAGGCGTCGCGGCCAGTGCATAAGTACATACCGCAACCAATGTCATTTTTTTACACACCGAAATTTTTATCAGGTTGTTCTGAAGCCCCGTAATAAAATCGAAAGGATCTCTATTTCATGGGTCATGAACATTAGATGGCTGGAGAGATTGAAAAGACGAGTGCATCCTTTTTACCCCGTGTTGCCGTACTCCTCTCGGGGTGGTTAGACAAACGGAATTCTTCTCTTAACCCTTGACTCTTCTCCCAATTTTTTTTGTTTTTTTTTTTAGCTGTTTTTAGGGGTTGTTGCAGGAACAGCGTTCATCTATTGACCTCCATGGCCGTGTGGCTTGCTGTGATACTTTAGGGGTTGCTGAAGTAACAGAATTCTTCTTTTGACCCCCACAACTGTGGGTCAGTCCAGTGGCATTCTTCTCTTGCCTCCTCATGAGGGTGTGAACTGGGACGCTGTAACTGATTAGCTCTGGAGTGTGTGTGAGGCTAGCAGTTGAGAATAAGGTTACGGTGAAGACAAATAGTGTTATCCCACCGGGGTAAAGCCATGTGGCCAGTGCATGTCTCACAACAGCTAGTGTTTCATGACCCTCCTGATTGGTAGTGCTAAGGTAAGTGTTCAATCTTCTAGGTTCTTAGGGCGGAAGGGTAGGGAGGGCATTGGGATTTAGCCTTATTATGAAGATAAGGGGGGCATGCTCCATGTGTGAACATCTCAAGGTCATACTGCTAAAGGGCGTCATCGACAGCGTTGGACTGTGTAGAAGTGTGTGAGAGTGTGTGATGGTTGGAGTGTGTGAGAATGTGTTGGAGTGTGTGGGAGCCTGTGAATTGTGTGGGAATGCGTGATGGAGTGTGTGAGAATGTGTTGGAGTGTGTGGGCAGTCTGTGGGAGTGTGTGAAAGTGTGTGATGGTGTGTTGGAGTGGTGAGAGTGTTGGACTGTGTGGAAGTGTGTGAGAGTGTGTGATGGTGTGTGAGAGTGTGTGATGGTGTGTTGGAGTGTGAGAGTGTGTGATCATATGTATGTGTTAGCAACTCCCCAGTCAGTTAGACAGGACTTAAGTGTCTTGAGTGTGTTAGTGTGTGTCTTTCTGCTGGTGATCAAAAAGTGATCTCCTGGTCAGACCTCCTGGTTCTCTACCATCAGGTCAGAACTGAAGAAGCCTTTTGGATGAAAGGTGAAACGTCTTCAAGCTCCAAAAAGAAGCCCAGTTGCACACAACTTAACACCTTGACTGCCATGTGTATGCGTTTGCCACTCCCCAATCGGTCAGACAGGACTCAAGTGTCGTGAGTGTTAGTGTGTTAGTGAGTGAGTCAGAGCCTCTTATCGCTGTGGGTGACTCGCTGGGGCTCGGCAGCTTCATGCAAGGAAAGGCTTAAGTGTGTGTGTCCCTATGTGTGTGTGTGTGTGTGTGTGTGTGTGTGTGTGTGTGTGTGTGTGTCTAATCTCCAGCAGCCAACCCCTAGTGTCGTGACCCCCCTAAGAGTTCTGCAGGAGTGTGTGAATCACTGTGTGAATCAAGCTCTCTCCATCTCCATCAGAGACTCGCTGGTCTCTGACACAGGCTCAGTCCACTTTTCAAGAACCTTCGTTGCATTATGCACCCAAGAGAAAAAGAAGAGAAAGAACTTTTGGAACTGTTGGACATAAACTTGGCTGCAAGTTGTTTGAAGTTTGCAAGTTGGCAAGATGTTCTTACAAACAGTATCAGGTCAGCGTCACTTTTGCAGGCTTCACGTTCTCGGAGCTCCTGCCATTCAGAAGAGATTCACCCTGGAGCTTCTTGCCAAGTCTCTTGTTCCTTACGCGTCTCACGTCTGTTCCTCTTGTGTTTCACGTCTGTTTCTCTCGTTCCTTACACCTCTCGCGTCTGTTCCTCTCGTTCCTTACACGTCTCACGTCTGTTCCTCTCGTTCCTTACACCTCTCGCGTCTGTTCCTCTCGTTCCTTACACGTCTCGCGTCTGTTCCTCTCGTTCCTTACACGTCTCACGTCTGTTCCTCTCGTTCCTTACACGTCTGGCGTCTCCCTCAGACACAAACAGAAGGTGAGCCTCTCGGCCAAACTTCCAAAGCTGGTTTTCTGAAACTCACCATTTTGACCAACATGTCGGTCAACCAAAACAAAGATTTCTAAATGGTCATATGACTATGAAAATGCTGCATAGGGTCTGTTTAGCAACAGTTCTGGGAATGGCATCATAGCACAAACAAAAATTCCCAATTGGTATAGAATGAGCGAATGCAGAAGGAATCACCAGCATATTATGTGCCTTTAATCTGTTACTAGAGCCTGATTGCCCATGTGATGCAGACACAAGGGGATTTAAAAGCAGTGGTCAGCAGTGGTTATTATCTCTATTTTTAACCCTAAAACATAACAGTGATGGTGGCACAGGTGATTTAGGTGCCGTTCGGCAACTGGAGGATTGCATGTTTGAGTCCTGCTCCGCCTGACCCCATCAAAGTGTCCTCGAGCAAGATACTGAATCCCGGTGACAAGTTGGCACCTTGTATGACAGCCTCTTCCCCGGTGTGTGAATGGGTGAATGTGAGGCATACATTGTAAAGTGCTTTGAGTGCTCGTAGGAGTAGAAAAGTGCTATGTAAATGCAGTCCATTTACCATTTAACAGCAGGAAACCCACAGTCACCATGGCTCATTGAAATCAGTGAGAAAAGGCGAGACTTCACAGAATCACTGGCCAAGGCACCAAGGCACCTTGGCCAGTGTCTTTTCAGGGACTTTTGGCTTGGTGTGTGTATGCGAGTGTGCGCGTATGTGAGTGTGTGTGTGTGTGTGTGAGTGACAGAGACACAGACAGACAGATCAAGTGTGAAGTAATGGCAAATGGTGGCATTTAGCTCCAAAGCTGCTGCACCCACTATGGACACCACGCAGAGAGAGATGACATTTTCACAAAGGAGGGACTACAGGAAACACCACAGCCAACCGGAAGCAGGAAGGCAAGAGGGGGACCAATGGAGGTCAATCTGACTCACTCATGCAGAATTCATACACACACACACACACACACACACTCTCTCTCTCTCTCACACACACACACACACAGACAGACACATATTCTTCTCAACTGCTATAAGTTTGTCATAATGACATTATTAACATTTGATAACAAATGTCATTCCTTTTATTAAGTCACTAGAGGATTAGTATCTAATTAAGAGTGTTGTGTTATCATTAATCTTTAATGTAATGTGAATAATCTTCAGTCCTACATTTATGGCTCATGCATGGCATGTCATTATACAGGTTCAAAGCTATCTACTATTTATTAGGGAGATTATAAAAATGTCTGAAATAATGGCATTAACATCCAACATACATGTTGCAGTTTTGTTAACCTTCTGACAGCTGTAGTGAAACATTCTCTAACCCCTCAGTAGCTGAGAGAACCCCTTTCTATCCCCTCCCCCGAGGACGTGGCTGAGGGCAAGATTATGGATTTCTACTCGACGAGCTTTTTAATCTGCTGCGCTGCAGTTCAAAGTGTCTGGGTGAACGAGAAACCCTCCCCGTGGAGGATGAGGCTTGCGCAATTAAACAAGCAGATTGGGTTGTATATGGCCCAGTAAAGCTTTAATGTCCAACATGCTTTGATGATGACTCAATGAACATAATGGGCCAATAGGATTGAAATCTTCTCAGTGTGAAAAAAGAACAACCCAGCTGGACTCTAAACGTCCAGCACATGGCATGGAAAAAGCGTGGCTCCCATGGTGAGGTGTTTTTTGTGATGTATGGAAAAAGCATGGCTCCCATAGTGAGGCTGTTTTTTGTAATGTTTTATGGCTCCCATAGTGAGGTTCTTGTGAGGAACATGAACTTCAGAGTGGAGCCATATAGTTCAAATAAGGGTGGCCTTCTGGATGTGGCCCTGGTGACCATCTGAAGCTCCCAGTGCAAAGGGGTCAGCCAAAGGCCAGGGGACAGAGAGGTCTGTATGATGATCCCGCTCTGTCACATGGAAAAGTCCCTGATCATGTCAACAAGGAGAGAAAGTTAATGAGCTGAATCAGTGTGGTAGTGTGACAGAAGTCAGAGTGCTCTTGGTAAAGGCTGTGGCATTTAGACCATGGTGTTCTTGTGGAACCTTTTTGTTCTCTGTTGTGCCAGGCTGCCATCTTGTCTCCCAGTCCTCCTCCCTCATGGAGGAGAGGTGCGGCGTGCGCCGCCCCCTGTGTTTCCGCAGGACGCCAGCTTGGCAGGGGTGTTAGTCATTCTGCACACATGTACCCTGGAACAAACACATTTGAGAAGCCTGCCGGCCCAGCAGACACTGCACGGCATACACTCCTCCTAAGAAATGTGTGTTTGTGTGTGTCTGTGTGTGTCTGTGTGTGAGAGACACAGACAGAGAGGGCGAGAGAGAGTATGCGTGTATGTGTATGACAGATAGAGAGAAAGCGTGATTGTGTGTGTAGTATATGATAACTTCAGACTTCAAAGATTTGACTGCAATATATATATATATATATTGTGTTGTGTGTGTGTGGTGTGTGTGTGTGTGTGTGTGTGTGTAATGTTGTTGCTGCACCTGTGGGCTGCAGAAAGCTTAAATGCTGTACCACTCTACATCATTCTGCTGTCACAGCACTTTCCACGTCTCCGATGCTAATCTGAGTTTGTTTGTAAGTATCGCCGTCCGCGTGCGTGTGTGTGTATGCGCGTGTGTGTATGTGCGCGTGTGCGTGTGTGTGTGTGTGTGTGTTTGCGTGTGTGTATGCGTGTGTGGTGTGTGTGTGCGCGTGTGTGTGCATGCATGTGTGTGTGCGTGTGTGTATGCGTGTGTGTGCTTGTGTGTATGCGTGTGTGTGTGTGTGTGTGTGTATGTGCATGTGTGTGCGTGTGTGTGTGTTTGCGTGTGTGTATGCGTGTCTGTGTGTGCGTGTGTGTGTGCACGTGTGTTTGCGTGTGTGCCTGCAAATGAACCAAACGGTACAAGTTCTTCCCTGGCAGAGTTCTAAATGGCCAGCGGTGGATGTGCCCCTGTGCTGTGTGGTGTGTGGGGTGCTACAGGGTGCCGGGTGTGTGCTGAGCTGTGCCGTCCATTCCATAGGCTTAATTCAGCGCATGATTTAATTGTGCATTGAGTGTATTGAGTGGGTGATTAAAAGTGATCCCTCCGGTATGGAATTAGCGTGGAAATTAATCTCCCAAAGCCGATCGCTTAACAGCATTTCGTCTGTATGAGGTGGCGGCCCGTCATCTTCGTTGCATGACGTACACGTTTGCATGTGTGTGTGTGTGTGTGTGGTTGCAGTTGTGTGTTTATCTGCGTGTGTGTGTGTGTGTGTGCCTGTCGTTGTGTGCGTGTATGCCTGTGTGCATGGACTGGTGGAGGTGTGTGTGTGTGTGTGTGTGTGTGGGGCCGACGGGTTTGTGTAGTGAGTGATGATGGCTTTCGTGTGACACTGAAGGTAATTAAGCTTAATTATGATTCTCAGTGAGTTGATGAAAGAGATGGGGGGATGTGAAGATGACCCAGCGTGCTGATTCTGAAGAGAGCGGACATGTCACACTGTGTGTGTGTGTGTGTGTGTGAGTGAGTGTGTGCTGCACATGTGTATGTATGTGTACGAGTGTGTGTGTTTGTGTGTGTGTGTGTGTGTGTGAGTGAGAGTGTGCTGCACATGTGTATGCATGTGTACGTGTGTGTGTGTGTTTTGTGTGTGTGTGTGTGTGTGTGTGTGTGTGTGAGTGAGTGTGTGCTGCACATGTGTATGTATGTGTACGTGTGTGTGTGTGTGTTTGTGTGTGTGGTGGTGTGTGACACTCTGCTGCACTGACTTGTGTCCATGCTTCAGTCTCCCCACTGACCCAAATCGCAGGGAACAGAGGCCATCCCAGACATCAGATATCATTCATACACACAACTCTGCCAACTTGTGTGTGTGTGTGTGTGTGTATGCATGTGTACATCTCTCTTAAACCCATCCTCAGATAACATTCAAAGACAAACTTTGCCAACTTGTGTGTGTGTGTCTGTGTGTGTGTGTGTGTGTGTGTGTCGTATCTTAACCCCATCCCAGACATCAAATGTCATTAGCACATACATCTCTGCCAATTATCGGGTGTCTCTTAACCGCGCTGTGGGATACTTCTGTGAAAGATGTGCTAGATTAAGTGCTTTAAGAACAAAGACGTCATCAAGTGGAGGATGGAGTGATCTTTCTTTTCTTTTTCTTCTTCTCCTTGCCTTTTCTCTTTCTTTTAGTTTTTCTCTTTCTTTCAAGTTTTGTAGAGAGAGAGGAACACAGAGAGAGAGAGAGCGAGAGCAAGAGTAGCATGCATCATTTGACACCAGTTCCCCATGGTGACTAGTGGCCCAGGTCACCGGTGTTGTTCTCTGGGCAGGCAGAGTGAATGCATGTAGTGCATCATGTGTCATCATTGGACTCCTCTGTTTGCTCTCCTCTGTCCAGATCTGCCTCTCCACACCACACAAGAGACCAAGAGATGAATACGTCTATGCGCTCACACACACACACGCACATACACACACACAGTCAGTAGGTAGACAGACACACACACACACACACATTTTATGAATGCAACTGGAAGTCTTGTCAGGCCTTTATCCAGTCTGTTCTTGTAATGTGATTTGAAGTACCACAGACAAAAGCAGCACTTTTGTGCCAGCATGAATTTTAAAACCTCACCTTAACACTACTCTTGAGTGTCCTTGTGTCTTTATCTCTCCCTCTCTCTCTCTCTCTGACTCTCTCCCTCTCTCTCTCTCTCTCTCTGACTCCCTCTCTCTCTCTCTCTCTCCCCACTGTTCTCCCAGCAGGGTTTCTTTGCTGGTGTCTAAATGTGTTGTTCATGTTGTCCGTGTTCATGTTGTTTTCAGCTGGCTACGTGGGACTCTGTAAATGGTCTCAATGGCAGTCTGAAAGAGAGTCGCATTGAAAACGGGATGCAAGGAGTGACGGTCAAAGTCGTGACTGTACTGGTAAGCCCAGCCGATTTCAGTCGTTTCCAAAGATGAGCATTATTTCAGTAGTTCCCCAAAGATGAGCATTATTTCAGTAGTTCCCCAAAGATGAGCATTATTTCAGTAGTTCCCCAAAGATGAGTATTATTTCAGTAGCTCCCCAAAGATGGGTATTATTTCTATAACTTGTCCCTTTTTGTTCATCTGTCTGGCTTTGTCAGGAGGATCCCTTTGTGATGGTGGCTGAGAACATTTTGGGGCAGCCAAAACGATACAAGGGTTTCTCGATTGACGTCCTTGACGCCTTGGCAAAGATCCTGGGCTTCAAGTATGAAATCTATCAAGTGTCTGATGGCAAGTACGGCTCTCAGCTGCCCAATGGAACATGGAATGGCATGATTGGAGAACTCATTAATAAGGCAAGGAACACACTGTTTATCAGGCTACACACACACACACACACACACACACACACTTCTTAAAGGCAAGGAACATGTTCATCATGCTAAAGAGCCTGCACTCAAACATTTTGAATTCTTTATTTGAACCCACCAATCACATTTTTAATAAACAGGATTCAAATATTTTTCACAGGTTCAATACTGCTTTGACAATCATGGGTACAAAAAACATCGCCTGCGCCATACAGCAAGGCTACCTATTGCTGCTGATACAGAGCAGAACCTTGCCAGCTGTTTTGATTTTCCTTTAGTTAGCCCTGCCAGTCGTAACCCACTCGTAGTTAGTCTGTGAACATGTCCCAGACTACCGAATATCAGTACAATCAGTCGACAGGAGTAGCCCAGATTGCTGATCTTTGTAAGTAGGGGCTGGTACTTGGTCATCTTATCATTAAAAGCCATGTCCATACACCCATCATAGACACACCCTATTTCGAGGACCATCACCTGCTTTCTGTTGTCCAGAAACACATCAGGGGTGTTAGGGATGTTACAAAACACATCATCAGAGCTATTAAACCATTCTGGCACTAAGCGTAAGTGTTTATACATCGGCACATTGGCTGGAAAGGTTGCTTTAACAGTACTGGCAATGAGGTTAACAATATGGTCATGACGTGCAGTGTAGAGTCCCTTGTACATGCTACAGCCGTTTATACACACACACATACACACCCACACACATTGTTTAAAGGCAAGGGACACAACTTCTGTCATGCACACACACACTTTTTAACAAGGCAAGGAACTTCCACTCATACACACTCTCTCTTTAACAAGAGAGAATCTACATTCATCTACACACAGGCAGTAAATGAATTAATTAATGAGTGAATTATATGTAGAATGCAAGGGTTAGAGTCAGTGTCAAAATACTGATCTAACTAATTGTTGGCTTTTCTAAATAGATATGGGTTATCTGGGTAATAGACGGTAATATAATAAAACAAACATGCCAGGTTGACAGTGAGACACTGTCTTGCTTTTGGTGATGGCTTGACCTGGGATTCACACATGGAACTGGACACTACGAAACACATTAGACACCTGGACAGACAGCAATCATTTATCATGGCAACGGATAGCGCAAAGGAACCTCAGCATGTGTGTGTGTCTTTCTCTTCCACCACTAGAACAAATGCTGAGAGAATAATGTTCCAGATAGATTATCAGGGACTAAACGACAGCAGCAGCTTCTAAAGCTCAACCCAGGATAATCTTAACACACACATATCTGTCCAGCCCTTAAGAGTTGTGGCTCAGAACACCAGGACAGCCATCAGCTCCGCTGTAGAGATTTACCCACCTGAGCTCTCACAGAGGATATCTGCATCACATTCAGTCATGTAGCAGGTTTGCATGCTCAGTTGGGGTTGCCAAAGAGGCGCCATGGAGCTAAATCAATCCCCAGGCTAAATATAAGAAGGTAATTGGGTCTATGAAACTGCATTTGAACTTCTTTTTGTTAAGTTGAATACATTCTATTTTAACATCAGAGTGCAAGGTGTAATAGTCTATTCATCCATCCTATGACCCTTATGATGGGAAATCTTTTCTCTCTTATGTAAATGAACCATATTCTCTACCTTTGCCCCCTAGCCTGTTTTATAATTGTAAGACGTGGGTTATTTGCTTAAGAAGATGTACACTAACAATTCCAAGAAAAACAGTCAAAGTAGGAGAGAAGCCTTTGTAGACTTACTTCCTTGTCTCTGTCCTCCTCATCAGCGAGCGGACGTGGCGGTGTCGGCCATCACGATCACACCGGAGCGGGAGAATGTGGTGGACTTCAGCAAGCGTTACATGGACTACTCTGTGGGCATCCTGCTGCGCAAGCCGGAGGAGAAGATCAACATCTTCTCGCTCTTCGCGCCCTTTGACCTGGCCGTGTGGGCCTGCATTGCTGCGGCCATCCCAGTGGTTGGGTTGCTAATCTTCCTGCTGGCGCGGATCCAGTCCTTCCGGAACCAGAACCCACCTCCAGCTCCACACCAGCAGGGCTCCACCGTGTCCAGCTCCCTACACAGTGCCATCTGGGTGGTCTACGGGGCATTTGTACAACAAGGTGCCCACATATCTTATGCAGTCAAAGACATCCTATACCGTTACGAAATGCAAATTATGGGGCAATTGCACAGAAAATTGACTTTTTTTGTCATTTTGTCAATAAAATGCCATGGTGTTATATGATGTGAACGATCACATGACATTTGAGCGTTTGCTATTTTTGGCTATAAAACTTTTACAAAACATTTCACATAATGATTCACATCAGACAAAACCAGGGCATTTTATTGTCATTATGGATGTGACAGAAAGTACATTTTCCATGGAATTGTCCTAATATAATATAAAGTCATCTAATCTAATATAATCTGTCACTCTATAGTTCTTTAGTTTTAGGAATCTGTTTTTCTGGCTGTCTGACTACTCAGTCTTTAACTCCACTACACTGATGGTCTATGCCGTATATCCTTATTTAACATGTGTCTGTGGTTGTTTAGACATAAAGCCTATTAGTACTACTAGATGTCGGTGGATTATCTCGACATCTCAGAGCAGATGGACATGAAGATGCTCCCTCTGCTCATGGGAATTCCTTATTCTCTACTCTCACGTGAGCTGTGACATGACATTTGCAAAGGGCAGCTTTTCCATTTGAATTTCAAACAGCGCAGAGGCACTTAAGGGGTTGGATGGGGTTCGGGTGGTGGTGGAGGCAGCCAAGAAGTCCTGTGAACGTATGTGGTGATGCGTGGCGCTCTGTGACAGCATTTGAAGTGCACTGGCCACCATCACTGCTGCCGTCACCAGCGCCACAGAGGTGCCTTTGAGTGAAGAGGAAATATTCATTCTTTCACCACACACACACACACACACACACACTCACTTCTCCCCCACCTTGTTCTGCCAACAACCTGGAGACTCGTCTGTCTGGCTCTCTGCCACTTAACCCTGTGCACTGGTTGGCTCGTTCACTGGTTGGCTCTTTCAGAGAGTTATTAAATCTGAGGAGGCTTTGCCCAGTCACTTTTCCAAACACTTCCATCTAATGAGGCCTCTATGCTAATTTTTCAACGCATGAGGCTGTCAGTATGTGTGTGTGTTTGTGTGTGTGTGTGAGAGAAAGAGAGAGAGAGAGAGCGTGTGTGTGTGTAAATGATTGTGTAAATGTGTGTGTTTGATTGATCTGCGGTTTGCTATTCTGCAGGACGTCAGACCAAAGGCCACCACACACTGGCACCGACACGCTGCTTTTGACATTGTGTTACCCAGGTTCCACAAACAGATTCTACTGCTGATAGATTCCCCTCATAGATTCCACTGTCAGTGCAGCCTCACACATCGCTGAACTTTCCACCACTACCGTGTAGATTACAATGGGCCTCTGTTTCTGATGGGGCCACACAAGAAAATACATTCCTTATCAAGTGCTTGCCAGTTGTAAATGTTGATGCTGGACTGCTTGGGCAATGGACAGAAAGTCACAGCACATTCATGACAATGTAAGCATGTAGGAGCACTAGGAATAGCAGGCATGTTCACCAGGTGCTAATTCACGGACTTTAAGTACTTGGTAAAAGGCTTACAGGACGTGGCTTTGATTCCGATGTGTTCAGTCAGTTGTTATTCATTTCATGCCATTCGTTCTGTTTGGATTAAGATAAAGCTATCCTAGCCAAGGAAACCATGCATGTGTCTATCTGAATGCATCTGAATGCTGCTGTAGCATATGAAGAATCACAATCAGTTTGCACTAGTGCTGTCAAAGTCAGCTGTGGCAACTACACTCTTTCAAGTTGGATGTGTAGGAGACCGAGAAGCACCGCTTTGCTGAAGCCTGTGCTAACCAGGAGCATGTGTGACATTCTTAATCGTGATAAACGTAAATTTTCTGTTGTAATTAATTTGACTATTTTATCGATTGACAGCGCTAGATTGCACACATCTCAGTAAAATACACATATAGGGAGCATCCACTAACACCACATAGTGTAATATTGTATCATTTTAACTTTTGCTTTTTGACTGCTGTTTACAGCTGGTTACATTTCCAGCTATATCAAAGCTTGTGAGAATCATCAGAAAGTCCCTGAATCAGGTTCTTTTTTTCCAAGACATATTCTGCTGATCCATTCATTTTTGCTGATTCCAATCCTTTCTCTCCCTTCCTTTCTTGCTAGCTCATCTACTGGCTAGGCTAAGCTAGGCTAGCTCAGACCCCCTCCAGGTCTCACAGCCTCCAGACACACACAAGAAGGCATTTAGAGCAGTGAAGGCAGACCAGGCAGCTGCCATTTCCAAAATGACTTACTCCTGTACTACATACTACAGACAGCCTAGGATGCATCATTGCTAGATCATTTATTTTGTTCTGTGTTGGGTAAATGGGACCTCATTGTGCTAAGCACTGTGCTAATTTCACTGAATGGGATACATAATTTTGAAGGAGACATTTTTAACATTTTGGTGTTTTATTCTAAAATGAGACTTGAGAAAATACACTTATTATCAATGATTATCATTATCTTTTGTGAGTGCCGTGTGTATGCATTTATTCTCCCTTGAAGCAAAAATAGGGAGTTTTGGGTGGGTTTATGTTTATGTGTTTAAGTTAATGTACTTAAACTGTCCATCTGATCTGTAGGTGAGACTGTATGTGTCTGAAATCTAATTTTGTACATTTACTGTGTGTATGTGTGTGTGTGTGTGTGTGTGTGTAGGTGGTGACTCAGTGGTGGGCTCCGTGGCCCTGCGCATCGTGATGGGCAGCTGGTGGCTCTTCACGCTTATCGTCTGCTCGTCCTACACCGCCAACCTGGCCGCCTACCTCACTGTCTCACGCATGGACAACAGCATCCGGTAGGTCCTCCCCAAAGCCACCCAGACCCCCATTGCCCTCACACACACACACAAACACACACACACACACACACGCATGCACACACACCCTCTCACAAATACAAACACCAAATGCAACACTCTCAACATTCCCTCAGTTATTCCCCTTTCGAGAATGGGGATTGAGTGAGTGAGATTTGCATATGATCCCACTCACTCACTCACTCACTCACTCACATACTCACTCACACACACACTCACTCACACACACACTCACATACTCACTCACACACACACTCACTCTTCCCACTTGCTTATCTTAATATCAAAATGAAACTGATCAAAAGTTCACGATCAAATATCCCACATACTAGCAGCAACAATAACCAGTTGCAGAATGGTCCTGCAGGCCAATCATCTCACAGAATGCACCCATCAAGCAACTCCAGAGTGCCAGAATTCTGCAGCCATCAGAGATGACAGCAAACAACCTGATTGGCAGCTGCCTATAAATTCCGCTCCTCATTTGCATAGAAGTCTGACTCTTTTGGCACGTCGCTCAGACTTCACTCCTGTATGGTCTCAAGAGAGTTTGATGTCAGTGTCATAGCTGTTCCCACAGTGCTTCGGTTTCACCAGTTAGACCCTTCTTGTTAGTTGACATGGCTGTTTGATTTGACATAAAGTAGCGGAAGTAGTTTGGGAATGAACTAGAACGTTCAGGCATTTAACTGTGTTTGTTTAAACTGTTGAAAGGCTCTATAAGCAGGGATACTCACTCACTCACTCACTTACACACTGATTCATTCACCCACTCACTCATACACACACTGACTCATTCACTCATTCACACACTCACACACTGACTCATACACTGATTCATTCATCCACTCACTCACACACACACTGACTCATTCACTCATTCACACACTGACTCATACACTGATTCATTCACCCACTCACTCATACACACACTGACTCATTCACTCATTCACACACTGACACACTCCCTCACACACTGACTCACTCACTCACACCCATACTCACTCACTTACTCACTCGCTGACTCACTCATTCACTCACTCACTCACACACACACTGACTCATACACTGATTTATTCATCCACTCACTCACACACACACTGACTCATTCACTCATTGACACACTCACACACTGACTCATACACTGATTCATTCATCCACCCACTCACTCATACACACACTGACTCATTCACTCATTCACACACTGACACACTCCCTCACACACTGACTCACTCACTCACACCCATACTCACTCACTTACTCACTCGCTGACTCACTCATTCACTCACTCACTCACACACACACTGACTCATTCACTCACACACACTTACACACAAATTCACACATTCACTCACACACTCCTTGGCAAGGCAAGTGAACTAGGCAAGTTGTCTTCAGCAAGGCTCTTCCAAGGCCATATATAAGGACCTTTCGGAGGCGCAAAACTCTCCCTTAAACACTGCAATTGAATACGTGGCAGAGTACCTTAGCTTTACCCTCCTCTGCCTCGTTAATCACTGCTTGTTAATTGTTTTTATATCATTGACTCTCCAAAAATGACACGTTGGCATTTTAATGAGGAGAATCACATGAACAGACAGACAGCCAGTGGACTGAGAGGGAATGATAATTAAAGCTCAGTTGATTTATACAGTGCTCTTTGTCTGCACTGCCAAAAAAGTCCCAAAATGGCAATCAATTATAAAATTAACAGGAGAGGCATTTTAGCCCAAATCTGGCCCATTCTGTGATGAAGTATGATAACAGATCTTTCCCTCATATTCTCTGTGTATGTGTACAGATTCCTAAAAGGAATTAGCTTATAGCAAGTAGATAAGGTGCAAAATATCTTATCACTTTTTATGATTAATGCATTTTGATCCTTGATCCCAGAAAAAAATGAACTAATTAAATCAGTAAGAATTAGTCATTTCACTGCAGTCCGTCTGATAGAATCAAACACACACACAAAAAACTTGTTTGTGTGTTTGAAGAAGCGGTTGCAGCATCGCAGCACAGTGTTCCAGTAACATCTAGAAACAATCCTTGTCAAAATTTCTTTTCATTTCCAGTCTCAGTTTGTATGTTGTGCCTTGTTATCCAATAACCACACAGAAGCACAAATAAGAGTGCATTTAAGAGGAAAATAATGGCACATGTTAAAACAGCATAGCCGTCACACACTTAAAGCTTGAATGTGTGACCTTGACCATTGGAGATGGGTTATCTGCCCAGCTACTTCTGTTGAGGAACGACCTCCACACTGTGCTGCAGTGACTTCTGCTATGCAAGGCACCCACTCTTCTGTCATTTCTCCCCTCTGAATGTAACCTCTACAAATCTCCTTCTACACCAAATGCTGTCTCTGCCAAATGCTCTTTTTCAGCTGCTACTAGAAATGTTCTCTGTGCGTGAGGCATTTTAGGATCATTTACTCTACTTCTCTTCTTCCCTTATGGTAGCCTGATGCATCAGCCGCTTTCACATTGTTTCACTTTGTGCAAAGCGTCTGAACGTCAGCAATTGGCTTGTGTTTACTCCACGGTGGGCGGATACTTTCTGCTTCAACCAATCACTACTGTTTGGTCGTGGCGTATGTTACACGCTGGAACACATCGTTTGAATTCAACGTTATCGCTTTCAGCCTCCCTCTGTTCACTGATTGGCCCGTCCCAGCTCAGAGACGGAGCGAACTGAAGCATACAGCTGGTTCCCTGACGCAGTCGTGGAGCTAAATGAAATTGAGCGGAAGCACTAGCTGGCGCTAGCCTGGCTACCTCTATGGGACATCAGGCTTGAATGAGCTCTGTTGATCTCGTGCGGTCCTTGGCAGCACGCTGTGCTTCTCTCTACCACATTTTTATCTTTTGAAGCTCCTGTTCCGCTGTTCTACGGCAGATGATTTGGGGTGTCTCAGGTTTTCGTTTAGTTGACTTTAGGAACGTGACTACATCACTACATGCATGAGGACAGGGCACTGCTTCCCCAGCCCTATTCACCTTGTGCTTACATGACTGCAGCATATATAGTAGCACTCAACACTGGACTGGACTGGACTGGACTGGACTGCAGTGATGGATGGGAAGAGCCGTTTGGTTTACCTGCATGGGTCAGCAAACACAAACACTCTGTGAAGGGCATGTAAACCTGGTCCTCCCACCCAAAGCAACAAGCCCAAACACTTACCCTATGGTCACATGTACCAGTGACTAGGTGATTTGAGCAGGCAACACTTCGGGCTGAGGAGGTGTTGCTATAGCTCATTAACACACACACACACACACACACACAAACGGTATATATATATATTCCTATATGAAAATTAAGTTATATAATATATTTTTAAACCAGATCATAAAGTCATACCAATTGCATACTTAACATACATAAAGATATATATCTTTAAACTTCATTTGTTATCGTTTGCATAGCATTTTTTTTTCTCCTTTCCAGCTGTTTATGCATTTTTTTTGCAAACATATTGACTCTTCATTCAAGTGTAAATCTCTGTGGTGTTACTGGCAAGGTTAACAGCTCTTACCTGTGTTTCCCAAAGCATCGTCACTCTAAGCAAGTGTTTGTTTTTATGTCTGTCTGTTTGTTCTCTTTTCTTCGATTTTGCTACTCTGCAAATTATAAATACAAGGCCTAACAATAGCTCACAGACACAGGACAAAGGACATTGTACATTGTTCATTATATTGGTTAAAATCTCTACAAATTATGACAGATTGTAATAGTCTTGCCACAAAAATATGGCACTGCATTTGAACACAGTCAGGCTACCAGGCTGTAACAACACAAAATCTTATTTGGAACTAATTCATCAGGACTTCATTAGCTTAAAAGAATGTCAGTTTGTAAACATGCCAAGATGATTCAACAATTACTAAGCAGTTCCTTCAAGACATGTAAATATATATTTTGAATTGGATAATAATATTTAATATCTCTTGAGCACTTATCTAAATTGAATTCCCCAAAGTTGTTGTATTGTGCCCTGGTTTAACGCAACTGACACATTTTTTATCACAGTCACAGTGGTAAATACATTTAAATATGACTAAGTTGTCTTTCATCACTTTCTGTCTTTCATTCATATGTCTGGAGGGCTTTGGAACACTTCTGACAAAAATTGCAGCAGGGGGTGGGAAGTGTGTACTGTGTACTGTCTACTGTTTGTGTATGTGTGTGTGTGTGTATGTGTGTTCAGGGACTGTTGTTTGGTTGTTAATTAATGATTAACCATCAGTAAAAAGTAAGCCTTGCAAACAAGAGTTATGGCCGGAACAAACATTGTTAGACTTGTGTGTGTGTGTGTGTGTGTGGGGGGGGGGATAAGGGATTAAATCAAACAGAGTGAGTTTACCACTTCAAAGACGGCACTGCCAGCGCATCAAAGTCACAATTATATTCCCCTCTCTGGCTCTTCTGTCTGTGCTGCTCACGCCGCTTGATCTCGGGATTATGGGATGCGAACGCTGCGGCCCTCATCTTTATTTTAAGATGTTCAAATTCCCCTGATGCCACTGGGCCTGCTTGGCTTGGCTTGGCTTGGCTTGGTTTGGCTGGCTGGCTGGCTGACACCACAATGTGCTTGTTGGAGCAATTTTTGGGGGATTTCGATTCCTCTCCAAATTTCTTGCTCTGTGGGAACATGTCAGAGCTTAATGAAACTGAATTATTTATTGCATTTAAATGACTCCCAGTCTTTGAGGGAGTGCCTGGGATCCCTGCTTGTGTATATTTCTATGCTTGCTTTCTTGCTTACTTCCTTTGTCGAGTATGAACTCCAGTGGAGAGGGGAGTGGCCATGTAAAGAAATAAATTATTGTTGTGGTTAGTAGTCACATCCTGTGTTGGACCTATGGAAGTATAAGTGTAGCTCATGTAGTGTAGAATTGATTCCTGATTCCCACATTGCCAGTCTGTGTCGCTGTGGATAAAAGTGTCAGCTAAATACTAGCCAGCTTTACTTGTCTTTAAAGTGGAGGCCACATTAACTCCTGCCAGTGCAAAGAAGCATCAGTCCCACTCCTAGAAAGTGAGGTAAATCTATATGATATGCCCTTGTCTTATGGGATGGTCTGGTGGTGCTAGCGGTAAAGGAACTTTATTAGCAAGCTAGTAAACTCAAAATTGTGGCTCCAATTCCTGTCTGAATGTCACCGCTGTGCCCTGGACACACAGGCACTTAACCCTAAGCTGATCTAGGGGAGACTGGCCCTAAATGATGACAGATGTAAGTAGCTTTGGATAAAAGGGTCTGCTACATGCATACATGTAAATAAATGTAAATGAAGGCAGGTTCATGAAACCATCTGACAGAGCCAAGTCCTCTTCGTGTGATGGTGTACATGATGTACATACAGGACCAAGCAGAGTGAAGAGTGGTGATGTCGTTGACTGGTGGTTTGTTGATCCAGGTTGGATTTCTGAGCCAGATGTTGTGAGTCTGTGTTGCTTTGAATACCAGCATCTGCTAATACCAGGCACTTTAATTTAGAGGCCATGAGCTACCACCACCACCAAATCAGCAACTTGTGGGATTTTTGTTGAAGTCCATCGCTGCTGTAAGAAAACTCTTTTTTACTTCATTGCTATTATTCAATCTCAAGGGCTTCTGTCTGGGCTTTGCTGTAAGTCCTCCTCCACCGCTCCGCCTACATGTGACACCAGGGCTACTTTCACTAATTTGGTCTCTGCTTTTCTTAAGAGATCATTTTTAGAAGAGTTAACCAATTTGTAATGGATTTATTTTACTGACCTGCCGGGGTACGTCAGTCATGATTACTGCCAAGAGTTATTTTGAAATGTGTGTTTTCTATCCCAGTGGTTGGCCCTTTCTCTTGCTAATGCCACATGTTTGGCATTGATCAATGCAGCTCAAAGACACAAAACAATAAATGAACAGTTTTTTTATACGAGCACGCAGCTTACTTCAACCATTGCTTTGCTAAAATACTAAAATTGCTTAAAACAGAACACTTAGGAGCAGGTATTAATTAATATAATGGAAGGGAATGATTGATGTCTAACTGGGCCTAAACAAGCATAGTCATTTGTCAAAAGGATCCCTGACTGGTAAGACGTGTTGGATTTATAAGACAGTATGATGTTTTGATGGCTTTATAATGTCGGCATCAGCTAGATTTAACAGGATTTAAAAACACTCAAAATGCTTTCTTTTTTATTAAAACTTAAGGGATTGAAAATCCCATCAATCTATGTGCAGTCACAGCTTGGGCCTTGATTAGTTCAACTAAGAGAGGTCACTTTTTACAACAATGGCTGTTTACAAGTGAAAGAATTTTCTTAACTTTTAATAAAGCCAAAAATATTTTGAGTGTATTTAAATCACATTTATGCAGCTGACGCCAACATCAGTCTTGTAAGGCATCATGTCTCACTAGCCAGGGATCCTTTCAAATGTGCTGTGTCCTGCTAAGAGAGAGCTATAGTATATGATGCATATCGATATGAGTCTTTGTCCACACATACACAGCAGCACAAATGCAGGTGTCTGTCTGAACATCAATGCCTGTGTTTAAATCTTCTCATCGCTGTCTTTGTCGGTGTCACTATTGGTTTCACTGTTGTTACCTCCTTGACCTGTCACATTGTACATGATCATCTGTGTGCGTGTTTGTCTGTGTGTGTGGGAAAGATAGAGAGAGAGAGAGAGAGACGCCATTCAGTCTCTCCGCCACTGCCACTGCCATGTTAAGCATCAGTGTGAGACGCCTGCAGTTGTGTGTGTGTGTGTTGGTTGGGGGTGGGGGGCGGTGGGGGGGGGCATCTTGCCGTCGGTTGTTTTTTTGTTTTGCAATTTGTTTTCTATTTGTGTTCTTTTCCCTTTTCCCCCACCCTCATTGAGGAGCTCTGAGGAGAAGACTGATGCTGAACACACACACACACACACACCCAAGGCCAAATCACTTTTCGATGTCTTTCATTCAGCAGAGATTCTGCAAAAAAAGAAGAGAAACTCAGCAGTCTAATTGGACAATTTGAGAACTAGTTCTGGGAGTTGGGTTGTTCTGGGGGATTGACTTCAAGCAGCTGCACAGATTTGCCTTATCCAGTCACAGATCACTTGAAAGTGTGTAACAAGATATGTGTAAATAACCATAGTCGATAAACCCCCTCCAAGAAGAAAAAAAAAGAGTAATAATCTTCCCATGTCATGGCACATCTTTTGAAAGGGCTGATGCAGCTCTGTGTTACTTTATGCTCTGTCTGAAAGTAAGCAGAAATGTATCCACAAGGAACCCCTCAACCCTAGAATTCAGACAAAGTATCTGTCTATCTGTGTATCTATCTTTCTCTTTGTCAGTCTAGTTATACTCTTTGTCACAAAATAGTAAAACTCATTTTCAGAACTGTCAAAGTTAACACATGTGATTAATGTAAAAATTGTGATGAGTTTTTTTTTATGCAAATGAATCATGCAGACACATATGTCACTTCGCGCCAGTGCCCTCTTCACTTTGGCTTTGGCAAGCAATTGACATAAATGCAGTCGGCACAGAGAGTGTACAGCTGCTGCAAACTACTGCCTAACTTGCATGAGGTGGAGTCTTTGGTCGTGAAGTATACAAGTCACTATGCAGAAGTTCAATATGCACAAGACTGGTTCAAAGACAGCTGTTCGTGTTTATCTGAAGGTTGGTTCATACTCTGCAGCCCACTGCCGTAAGATGGCACAGTATGCCTAGCCTACAATAGCCTAGTCCTAGCCTAGAGCTCTGTCTGGGGATGAAAGAGTTTCTCCTCGACATTAACCAGATAATACAAGCAGCATAATGATGGTTGTGACACTGAGGAGCGTCATTTTGCTCAAGCCTGCGCTAACCAGGGACTTGTGTAATATTCTTTCTGCACAAAAAAATAAAGTAGAATTCTGGAACTTTACATTTTAAATTTGTGGTTAATTGTGATTTACTTAAATTAGATTTTTTTTTATGGATTAACAGCACTAGTTTAAATATATGTTTTGTGTGTGATTGCATCTGTCTTGTGGTTGCAGCTACATACAGATTATGTACAGCAAGCTCAAGCACATTATCCTAAAAGTAAATGCAAATTGTGTGTGTGTGTGTGTGTGTGTGTGTGGCTACAGCACTTTCCAGGACCTGGCAAGGCAGGTGGACTTTGCGTATGGTACAGTACGAGACTCAGCTGTCTATGACTACTTTAAAGCCAAGGGCACCAACCCCCTAGAGCAGGACAGCACATATGCAGAGCTATGGAGGACCATCAGCAAGAACAACGGCCACGACTTCTCCGTGTCCAGCCCCTCTGAGGGCATCCGCAAGGTACACTGATCTTGAAACACATATACATACAGTACATGAGGCACACGCGTGCGTGCGCGCACACACACACACACAAAAACACACACACACACACACACACACACATATATACTCACAGGTATCAGTCAAGATGAAATCGAAATAATTTTTACATATTCAATGAACACACACACCCTACAAATGTTATAAGGAGAGTCTTACACTGCAATTTGGCCAGTGAGAAAAAGTCATTAATTAAAAATGGCTAATGAGGTTTTGCACTAATTTACTAACGCTAGTTCACTCTAGGGCATTTTCAAGTACTAAGACAGAAAGCCCCTGGAAATACTTTGAGAGGATTTGTCCATGTTTTAGTGGATGCATGGGGTACTTTTGCCCTGTTTAGCATAACTGCTAATAATAATGACAAAGATAGTGTTTTTTTTTGTTTTGTTTTAATACTAATTTGATTTCTTGCACACTTTATCTAGATGATGGAAAAGAAGGGCAATTATATTTTTGCCAAAAGTGAAATGTGTGAAATGTCAAATATCTGCCTGTCTCTTTATTTAAGTGTGGAGCTGTGAAATTCGGTTAAAGCATAAACATAACATTTTAAGCAGCTTCTATCTTCCATTAGCATCACACATGTTGACATTTCCCAGTGAACAGGCGTCTGCCGTACCATTTGGCACCCCTCAAAGACGCTCATTTTCCTCTAAAACTGTGAAGAAAAGTTTGTTGCTTGACAAGCAGATCATTTCTAATGAAGCATGGCGAGGAAATATACTGCTTCCTTCCCCATTTAAGTGCTGAACCTACAGACAGACAAACTTTGGGTTTGCAAAATGCCACGCAAATTATGGAGGACTCTGATAAACACTAAGATTATGTAACATTACACAAAACAGAATTGGAACAAAGTGGTCCACACATCCAGAAAAAATAACACAGGTGCCAGACAGTTGGTCTGCACACTGGTTTAGCTTCACACAGTCTTATTTTAGTTATTCTTCAAAACCAGGCAACTTTTGGATCACTTCGGAGCTTCACCAGGCCTGATGAAGATTTGTTTTTGCCTGGTTTGTGCACTACATTACATACACTACACTAGATTTCAAAAATAAGAAA
>PYXC01002601.1:350000-365000 GCA_015244755.2 Tenualosa ilisha | reverse complement strand
GTTTTGCTATTGAACTCTATTTTATTCATAAAGAGAAAACGAGCCAAAACATGTGCATCTCCACTTTTATATTTTGCCCAGCAGTGGTGAGACGTAATGATGTCCCAGTTGAAAATGGGGAATCATAAGTGGTTGCTAATGTTGTAAGATTAGCTATGATGGTGTTTAAAACATGTCATTATTGCAATGTTAGTGCAGTATGTGTCAGTTAGTGTTTAAGTTGGTGGCAAAACCCAAGGTGTATTTTTATACCTGGTTTAGCTGGATCATTTCTCCAGTCTGCTGATACCTTGGCCATTACCATAATGCTGAATTTAAGAATTAGTGAAGAGGCCAATAGCAGGTCCATTTCAAACATCAGATTTATCAGCAAAGACGTGGTTAGCAGAGAAGCGGCATAATTAGAAAGATAAGGGATCAGGTATTATCTGAGGTGGTTGTATAAACATGCAGCTCTGATGCCCTGACTGCTGAGTTAATGTTGTGAGAGTGTCTGTGTCGAGGCCCCAAAAACTCAGGACTTTTGGATGAATAAAAATGCAGTACTTTTCAAAGGCAAGGCAAAAGCAGCCCTTTTCTTTCTCACTAGAAAGCACAGACTCTCAGTATGTTTGCTATGTCTCCCAATGGTTCACGGCTGCAGCTTGGCCTGCACTGGTATGAGCCCTCTGGGTTTGTGCCACAGCTCCGGAATCTGCTCAGGATTCCACACAAATTTCTGCTGAAACTATCAATGGAGTCACCTGCTTTAATAGATATTACCCAGGCTTGCACGTTGTAGATGGCTCAGGGAAGAAAAAGATGAAAATAATTTGGCCCCTGATCAAGGTTGACTCCCTGCCTGTCTTTGCTATTAGCAGATAAGCTCAAATAATTAACAAATAATTGACCTTCAGCCTTAGATCCCTCCGAAGTGCCCCCATTATTGGTGCTTGTTTTGTCGAAAAGGTCAGGGTTATGTCCTGTGGTGTGTCTCTCAAAACCATAGTGGACATCATGGGCCTAAGGCAAGTCCTAGACTAACTCCTCATCCATCAATGTGAGACACAGAGGTGGATAGAGCAATTGTTATATCCAACACATACACCCCCTGCATCCTGTTTAAACACAAAGTAATGAGCCTTGGCAAAGACGCCACTTGTAGGTGAAACTTTTCATCGCAGGGTCAATCATATGAGAGTCCTTAATGAGGCGTTGTGAGCAAATCTGTTCTCAGCAGCCTGCAGAACTCTGAGAGAAAAGGTCATGTTTGTGGGAGCACCACCGACATCAGTTAAATGTTTATGAAAGAACAGAAAGCTGATGTAATGACAGAGAGAGAAACATCTGACATCCAGCTTCATCCCTTTATTTCAGTCCTCAGTAGGTTATGGCTGGGTTTTGATAACACAATCTCTCTCTCTCTCTCTCTCTCTATGTCCATCTTCCATTCTGATCTGATTCATCTTCTCTCTTCCTCCTCATCTTTCACCTCTTTCCTTCTCCTCTTTCCTCTCCCTTTCTTTCTCCCATTTCTCTCTCTCTCCCCTTTTGCTCATCTTCCATTCTGATCATCTTCTCTCACCTCTGTCTCTCATCTCTCCTCTCTCTCTCTCTCTCTCTGTCTGTCTGTCTTTCTCTCCCTGTGCCTTAGGATCCTAGAGCTGCAGGAAAAGGGTGACCTTGACGTGCTGAAGCAGAAGTGGTGGCCGAGGATGGGCCGGTGTGAGCTGACGGGGAATGCGGGGGTCTCGGCGGACGGACGCTCGCTCAAGCTGCACAGCTTCGCCGGCGTCTTCTGCATCCTGGCGGCCGGCCTGCTGTTGGCTTGCCTGGTGGCGGGCCTGGAGCTGTGGTGGAGCAGCAGCAGCCGCTGTCGGAGCGAGCAGCCCAAAGAGGTGACCGAGCTCAGGGCGCGCAGCGGCGGCGGCGGTGGCAGTAGCCGGCGTCACGGGGACGACACAGCCACACTGTACTTTAAGGATCCAGCCACAGACGCTAACCCCGATTTAGTCGAACTCCAGTACACTCAGCTATAGGTGTGCCCTGCTGAAATCAAAATTGGTCTCCTTCCCTTCCCCACACAAACCCCAACTTCAAAGGAACAAAAGAAAAAAACAACACCAGACCATTTTTTGTTTCCTGCAAAAGTGTGTGTGTGTGTGTGTGTGTGTGTGTGTGTTTGTGTGTGTATGTGTATGCAAAGACAGGCTCATTGCAGGCAGCAGTTGGGTCGCTCCATTCTTAGTTTTGTGTTTTGATCATTATGTTTTTGTGTCGATCAAGTGATGAGGTGCCATTTTCATCTGGCCAGTGATATCTCAAAACACACATGGGCCATGGAAGTGTACTTAACACCGTGCCATTTGTACAGGTCACATGACCTGACATATAGTGAGTAAACACAACATACATTATATATATATATATATATATATATGTATACACAAATATGAATGGCCAACAAAACCAAATATTTTATGACACTGAAATATTAATATTATAATATAAACATTAAATTAAACATAAATTCAATATAAACCTTTTTCTAATCTGCTGACCTTTTTCTATCAGTAAAATTGATCCTTTATGCGTTGACACATGCTGCTCTGGAGGAACACACTACAGAGCATGGAGCTGCAGGCCTCAGTAGGAGGAAATAAACGCAAACAAAATCTTGATTAAATATGGCCAGATCAAAGGGATTTAAATGCTTCAATTCAATTCATCTCAAACTGACTTAATGTATGTGCACTCATTTAAAAAGATATGTCAGTTTACCTTACCTTACTTAAAAAGATGTTAATATCTTGTGTCTTGTCTAAATGTCTCTTTACATTAATCTTTTTTTTTCCACCAAGGCTGCCAACCCTTTTCTAGGCTTAGCACAAGAGGCCTTCATACCAACAGGGACATTGGCCACATTTACATGATCATAACAAACCGAGAACTGACAATAATCAGATAACTAGAAACTATTCAACATGTGAAGCTATTTAAGCAAAAGAGTATTCAGTAACATGTCATATGAGCCAATTGCCAAAATTTTTACCAGTCACAACCAGTTACCTAGTCACAACCCGTCACACACCTAGTCACAACCCGTCACACACCTAGTCACAACCCGTCACAAGCTTAGTCACAACCCATCACAAGCCTAGTCACAACCCGTCACACACCTAGTCACAACCCATCACAAGCTTAGTCACAACCTATCACAAGCCTAGTCACAACCCGTCACAAGCCTAGTCACAACCCGTCACAAGCCTAGTCACAACCCATCACAAGCTTAGTCTCAACCCATCATAAACCTAGTCACAACCCATCACAAGCTTAGTCACAACCCGTCACAAACCTAGTCACAACCCATCACAAGCTTAGTCACAACCCGTCACAAACCTAGTCACAACCCATCACAAGCTTAGTCACAATCCGTCACAAACCTAGTCACAACCCATCACAAACCTAGTCACAACCCATCACAAAGTTAAATAAGATAAATAGTTTCCTTCTTGTGAATTAGAGTCCAGTTATCCATCCAAGAAAGAAAGAAAGGAAGAAAGAAAAATAATGATGTAAGCTTTTCTTCTCTGGTCTAACTTACTCATTTTGCACCTGAGTCATCAAGCCATCTTACATTTTTGTGTTCACACTAATATTTGAATCTCATGAAAGAGACTCAACGAGCAACGTTTGCCTCTGCTATTTGACACTGCAGAAAGGAAGCTGTTGCATTTCCTTTGCTTATTGATGACAGATCAATAGCTGATAGCTCTTATGGATCCCTAAACTAAAGTGTGAGCCAGTCATGTGTGGATGCTTGCATGGGTCTGCCTGCCTTGTTGACACTGCAATAAGAGGCCCAGTGTGAGAGGCTCACAAAGAGCTGCTCGCTCCTTACCCTCCACTGCGATAATACACTCTGTGGCCACTTATTGCAATTATATGTCAATGTGGACAACTGAATTCTATTCAATTACGGCCTCTATTTTTTATATTTGATTAAGATCTTCAAGTATTTATTCACCGTAATTCTCTTATCGTCTCGTGCAGGTTGCTAAGGATTACAGACTGGCAAGGGTTTCTGGTCCATTGACATATAATGACATTACCAGTACGTCATCGGAAGGTGGCCAGGCCATTTGGACAGAGAGAGAGAGAGACTGGGAAGAAACAGAAGCTATTGATACAGGTCAGACTAGAGTTTGCAAGATCTGATTTGTTCTGCTTGGGAACGACTGAGGGAGGGGGATGTGGCAGAGATTTTCAATTCATCCGTCATCATGGGCCAATCTCATCTCTGCTCTTTTTTAGTCACCCACCCCCACCTATGTTAGCACTGGATCCATTCAGCCTGGACATGCTATCACATTTCCTGAGTTGAAGTCATCGTTATGCCACGAGCATGTGGATGTGTTTACTTCTGAAGGGGTCACTGGAATGGCTCAGGGAAATTGTCATATAAAGCAAAAGTGTGCTATGTCTTACAACCCCGTGGGGAGCTTTAGGCCGTAACTCAGCTGGATTCACTGAAGGTTTTGTTGACGTGTGTTTGTGTGTGTGTGTTTGTGTGTGTGGCGTGTATGTATGTGTGAGAGAGACAGAGAGGGAGGGAGAAAGATAAAGAGAGTGAGTGAGAGAGAGAGAGACAGATACCTTTCTTTAACCAGAGACAGATGTATTTTAATTTTTGTTTGTGTGTAAATGCAGGTGTGCGTGTGTGTGTGTGCGTGTGTGTGTGTGTGTGTGTGTCTATTTGTAATTTGCTTCCCCTCCATCTAATAACTGCTGTCCTTATAGTGCAGAATGCACATATTAATCGTTGGCATGTATTTATGCAGGAACTCTAGCAGTTTAGAGTCAATATGAATGTCCTCTAGTGAGACATTAGTCCTCAGAAACTGCTTTTGTGTAGAGATCGTTTTCATGTTTCCAGCACACAGCTTTAATTAACCATTTGGCATCTGTGTGACCATGTAAATAGATAGAGAGATACTTTGGTAAACATTATCGATGTTTACTACAAACAAAAAATAATTCAGTCCACGGTGTAATATTTTTGACACAACAGGCAATGTGAGTTTGTGTGAGACATTTAGAGGCTTTTAGCTTTTAAACAATTTTCCCTGTTTAGATTATTCAGTGAATGTTAAATGAGCCAAGCATTATATAAACAAGCATTTTGTGTTGTTGTTGTTGTTGTTGTTGTTGTTGTTGCTGTTGTTGCTGCTGTTTGGCGTTAGGTTAACTGGGGAGGGAGTTCCAAGAAGGTAGTAGTGTCAACCCTAGGGTAGGTGAATCCAGAGACAGTCCTACGCCTGCTAACAGAAGAGCCTGGGAGCATAATTTCCTTCCCCAAACAAAGCCAAGGGGTTCTGCTATTAGGAGGTATATGACTCCCTGTAGGTGACTTAGTCACTTAGACTTGACATATGATCTACTGGCTGGGTTGGTTATGACTGTGTGACATCTACAGAATATATACACGGGACTATAACTTATAGAGGTTTGGGCAGACATCAGTGCATACCATTGAGGGTTTGAGGCATTTGTTTGTCCAGTGCTGAAAGATACGTTTTATTTACTGCAGATGTTGGATGATGCAGTAGGTTGGATCCATGAGATGAATCTGGACACTACAGGAAAACATAAACCCTAGTGCCTTTAAGTTCCTCTTTTCTCATCATTATGACACCATCAAGTCTTTTCTTTTTCCGTGCCTGTTTTCCCCAGATGGGTTTTAACCTTCTTAAGTTTTATTTGTCTTGTTTTGTTTGTTTATTTTATTTTTCTTTCAGGTGAGGGCTGATGGGAGGTGGAACTGTCCTAGAAAGTGCTTGAAGGTGGCATTCACATAGAGATACTGGGTTCACTCCTAGGCGCTAGATTCACTTATTTCTCTATGGAATGATAAGACTGAGATCCATTGTGACATACCTCAAATTTATAGGAGAATAATGCATGATGCTCAAGTTAATGTTTTTGTTTTTGAAACCATGCAGAATTTAGTATTTGGGACCACATTTTCTCAGCAATTACTTTTTTGCTTAGTTATCTGTCTTTCCTATATTAGGGTACTAGCTGGCTAGCAAAGTAAGCCAGCTAGCTCTGCCAGCCATCATAGAAATGACTACCTACCTTATGCACCTGATTTCCACTTCTTTTTGGCCCTAAATGTCTGCATTGTATAGACTTGTTTTACAGACAGAAAGGTCATCTTTATCTGAATGCCAGCTTAGTTGACAACTAATGAAGTTGATAAGTTAATAATGAAACATGGCCTGTTATATTTTCATTACAGAAATAGCACACTTGTGCTTACAAAACATCTTCAGTTTCAGGTCATTCAGGCCTTGCTTCAGAGACATTTACCAAGCAATGGCGTGCGTCTCACCATCTGCCTCTAACTTTTGTTGATGAATCAAAGACTGTAAGCCAAGTTACCTTTTAAATAGCCACAACATAAGTAGTAAATAATGTATTTAAAATATTCCCAAATGAAGACAAACTTTTTCACATTTGCACATGAAAACCAGAAAGTCTCAAAATGGCATTCCAGTCAGAGCAATTCCCAGTCCTGCTGTTTGAAAAAAAAAAAAAAGAAACCTTAGAAAGCAGGGGCCTTTTGAATACCACTTTGAGGCTACTTTTTTATCTAACAATTTAGAAACAAGTAAACATGATAGAACAGAATGAACACATCTACACTCATGATCACAATATTGAAGGAAAGTCTGTCAGGCTACACATTTCTTAAACTGCTGTGTTTTGTTTGTTTGAGAGTAATTAGACTCAATGCCAAGAAGTCATTCATGTATTGATTCAGAGAAGCCAGCTGAACTTTTTCCGTCCTTGTGCTGCTGAAAAAGATCAGTCATGGCTGTTTGGGATCTGAAGAGTCATGAAGACTAAATGCAGACCTCAGATCCCGATTGGCTTCTGCATGTGTTGCTTTGTATAACCACACTAATGGCCATCTGCATTAACCCTTAAACTTCCCCCAAACACACAGGCCAAATTTGATTTCAAGGTGCACATTCCAATAGCATCTGGCATCTTATGAAGACATTTTAGTCAACTGGGCCACATGGCCTCACTGATTGGCTTGTTGTGCTTTTATAGAGAAAAAAGCCTTCCAAAACAGAATCAGAAGCACTCCGATATGAGGCTGATTGCATGGAGCTTCACAGGGAGAAAGAGACAGAGAGGAATGTAGCATCTCCCTGATCATCAAGTCTCAGCCTCAATGTCCTCCTCCCCTTCCTCCCCTCTCCCTCTTCCTCCTCCTCTTCCTCTTCCCACCCACCCTCCTCTCTCTGTCGTCCCCTCTAGGACAAGGAGGTGAACCTGGAGCAGGTGCACCGGCGTATGAACAGTCTTTTGGACGAGGACATGGCTCACAAGCAGCTCAGCGGCCCGTCTATCGAGATCTCTGCTCTGGGCATCAGCAGCCCCTCCTCCAGCAGCGGCGGCCTGGGGAGCGCCAGCGGGGTGGTGGCGGGGAGCAGCACCATGCGCCAGGCCAGCCAGCGGGACTTCCCGGGCCCGGGAGCTCTCTCTGTGCCCACCTTCCTGGGGCCCGAGCAGGCTCATGGGGTGCTGGGCCGGACTCTAGGGATCCCGGGCACGGGCCCTGGCAGCTCCCTGCCCCTGCCACTCAGCAGCAGCAGCAGCTCCACCCTCCCCTCCTCCATTCAGTGCAAACACCGGGCACCCAACGGGGGTCTGTTTCGGCAGAGTCCCGGCAAGACGCCCATGCCCACTCCAATGTCCTACCAGGCAGTGGCCGGAGGACCCATCCCAGAAGCCATTGAATCCACCCACAGCACGTCCATCTGAGGACCACGAAACGAGACCTCGCAAAACCCCCAACCTTCCCTCTTAACCCCACCCCCACCACCCCCAGCCCCTGTGTGTGTGTGTGTGTGTGTGTGTGTGTGTGTGTGCCCCTTCACAACACACCACCACGGTCATGACCTGGTTTCTCCACCAGGGGCATATAGTCCACGTGTGTATGGATGGATTGTGTAGGTGTGCAAAGATAGCAAGGTGTGTTTGTAAGGAAAACACAAAAATACAGGAGTATATATATATATAAATATATATATATATATAAATATATAAAATAACCATTGAGGGAAAGGTGCGGTAAAAGGTTTTTATTACAGATTACACTGACAAAGAGAAAATACAGAGAGATGATTTTTCTTGTATATATTTGTAAATATAGAACAGAGCTGCGTGAGTAAAGCGTATTTTGAATATTCTCAATTTTTGAAGTTCAGTTAAAAAAAAATAATAAAAAAAGAGATTATAAAAAAGTGATCTAAAAAAATGACTGTTTGAATGGCTTTGTAAATTTTGTTGTATATGAAGAAAGACGCAAAATTCATTGTGATTGTTTTTTAAGTGCCGAAACAGAAGATGTCTCAACAGTTTATCATAAAATGATATCATACTACTGGAGCATAGAGCTTGATCTCATGACTTTACGCCCTTTTTATAAATGCATTTGTTTCTTTGTTTGTTTTTAAAATGTTTGAAAAAAACAAAACAAAATGTTTCCCTTTACATAGTAAGCTCTCGGTTGTGACTGTTGCTTTAGAGCACTAAACCACTCATTGCGTGTTTGTGTGCTTTCTCATTTGTGGCAGCAGTGTTCCTAAGTGGAAAGAACTTTCAGAGAATCTCCATAGCCATTGTCAGTCGTGTGTGTGTGTGTGTGTGTGTGTGTGTGTGTGTGTGTGTGTGTGTGTGTGCGCGCGCATGGCCTCACCTTGTGAGTCCTCTGTGTGAGGCACAAGGGTTGTGGCGTGTTGAGACGTCTGTGCCGTGTGTGTGTGTGTGTGTGTGTGTGTGTGTGTGTGAATCCACTGAGTGAGGCACAAGGGTTGTGGCTTGTTGAGACGTCTGTGCTATTTTGTCTTGTGAGGAGCACAAATGCCCTAGAGGAGATGTTTCTATGGCACCTGTGAGATCCGTGTCCTTGGACCTTTTTGTTGATTTCGTTTTAATTTCATTTTTTTTGGTTTGTTTGTTTGTTTTGTTGATATCATGTCCTTTATTTGTATATTTGGGGTGGGTGTGTCCTCGAGCTGGCGGGTCTTATTTTTTACATCTTTTTTGAAACTATATCGTTATTAAAAGTACATAAACTCATGTATGAAGATGTATTTCCTTTTGTACGGAAAGGTTTCTAGACAAAGTGAATATACTAAGGAAGGCTTGTAAGACACTGGAATGACAGAAGATCTGAAGGATATGATGTAAAAATGGTTATATTGTTATATGTTTTATATTTTATACCAAGTAAAGATCACCAAGCGCAAGATAAAAAAAAAAGTAGTGTCTCCATGACTACTGATGTGGGTTCTCCTTGCTGAAGGTCCAAGAATATTTTGAGGTCAAGGAAGCGCTGCATACAAGTAGCGTTGCACTCTCAATTGCTGCCGAACACAGACTACATGGTCATGTGGATCACATGACCCCTTCAGTTTTTCAATTCAATTATATTTACACAGCGCCAGTTTCCAATACAATTGTCTCTTGTTGCGTTACAGACATTAACAAGGAGCACACAAAACAGGAGCACACAATGACTTTTCACAATCTCTTGGTTTGAAGCAACATTTCTATATAATTAGTAATTAACTATTAAGTACTGTGTGGATTTTGCTGAGCTCCAGCTCCTGTTTCAAGAAAATCTGAAGTCAATCAGCCCATATCCCTGTTCTTTGAGGCTGCCGAGTGCTGTCAGTAGGTAAAAAAATGTCAGCATTGGGTACAATCTAGACTGAATTTTTCAAACTAACAGCTAATGCTAACTAATGGGGGCACAGGAAAACACACTCCAGCAGCAGGGCCATGGGTTCAGTCTGGATAATCCCTTGAAGCCACTGGAAAGATCACAGATCTGTTACCTATACCTCACAACAATCCATTATCTTGCTTCCCTAACATCACTAATTTGGAGGGACTCCTCCTCCTTTGTGTGTGTGTGTGTGTGTGTGTGTGTGTGTGAGTGTGTGTGTACACACATATGCATGCTGCTTAGGGACTACTACAGGGCTTCAACAGCACTGTACCATATGAATCAGCACTAGGTTGATCAAGTAAAGGGGGAAAAAAATTAATAATTCCATGTTACCTATTTTTTTAGTTTCTATGCTACTTATTTGTGGATGACTGAGTATCATTTCCTCTAGCCTACTTCTACACTATTAAATTCATAACAGCAGCGAAGGGATTTTCATGTCAAATGTAGAGTTGTTCATCATGTATTGTGTGGATTTAGCAGAACCTTCTAATGAAAGACGGACAGTGTATTGGACAGCGTATTATCACAAGTACAAAACACTAAAACAACTTTGTAACACATACATAGACACACACACACACACACACACACACGCAGAAGCAGAAGCGCAACTCTGTGTTTTGACTGCCCAGATGGTAGACGTCCCAGTGTGTGGTGTAATCTGTCTCTAACACACACACTGACACAAAGTGTCAATCCATTTCCCTCTCCTCACCGTGACCAGCCCTCCCCCACTCGTCTGATTTGCCTGTGATGTGTTTGTGGAAGGTTGGTGGTAAAGACAGACAGGCCAGCCATCTTATCTTCAGGCACTCCCTGAGGCCCACTCCAAACAGACAGCCTCATTACAGTTTTACCTCAAACAGCTGTGAAATATTCAAGTGAAAATGAGTCTCTCTTCAGTGGCAGACTCCCAAGGAGCCGGGGTCGTTATGTGGTATGAGCCAAGCCTGGAAGAGCGGAGAAGCCAGGCCCTCGTATTCTCCTGTCCTCCTGTACTCTCACATGCTCCCTGAGCCCACAAAGCCATTACAGGCGAGCCATAATAAAGTCGGCGTGGAAAACATAATAGAGCGGAAGGTCTCATTCTCTCTCTCTCTTTTGGTCTCTATCTCTCTCTCTATCTCTCTCTTTCTATCTCTTTATTTGCACACCTCCATCGCTCTTTTTTGAACAATTGCCACGCTGCCTGTATCTGTTCTCTCTCATTTAAATTTAGACAGTCGTAGCTGCTTCACGAATAGGCATTTGTATTGCTAAAATTGGCTTTGCATACTAGTCAATAAATCAAACGCACATCAACAGAACCCATCTTTGCATAGACAACAATAAATCAGACCAGACATACTACAGGTCTACACATCCACAGATACAAGACTCTAGATATATATCGAGAGAGGGTTGCTTTATTGATAGCAGAGGAAATTTCAGAATCCAGCAGCTTACACAGTATAGATAATATTTACCATAATACAAGCACCACAACAGAGATACAGATGACAAATGAAAACTATGAAATATAAAATAAGGTGTAAAATTGAGACATAATAGTGCATAGTATATACCAGTACAGCAGTGAGGGGACTGGAGGAGACTAGTATATACCAGCACAGCAGTGAGGGGACTGGAGGAGACTAGTATATACCAGTACAGCAGTGAGGGGACTGGAGGAGACTAGTATATACCAGTACAGCAGTGAGGGGACTGGAGGGAGGAGACTAGTATATACCAGTACAGCAGTGAGGGGACTGGAGGGAGGAGACTAGTATATACCAGCACAGCAGTGAGGGGGCTGGAGGAGACTAGTATATACCAGTACAGCAGTGAGGGGGCTGGAGGGAGGAGACTAGTATATACCAGTACAGCAGTGAGGGGGCTGGAGGAGACTAGTATATACCAGTACAGCAGTGAGGGGGCTGGAGGGAGGAGACTAGTATATACCAGTACAGCAGTGAGGGGGCTGGAGGGAGGGGACTAGTATATACCAGTACAGCAGTGAGGGGACTGGAGGAGACTAGTATATACCAGTACAGCAGTGAGGGGACTGGAGGAGACTAGTATATACCAGTACAGCAGTGAGGGGACTGGAGGAGACTAGTATTTACCAGTACAGCAGTGAGGGGACTGGAGGAGACTAGTATATACCAGTACAGCAGTGAGGGGGCTGGAGGGAGGGGACTAGTATATACCAGTACAGCAGTGAGGGGACTGGAGGAGACTAGTATATACCAGTACAGCAGTGAGGGGACTGGAGGAGACTAGTATTTACCAGTACAGCAGTGAGGGGACTGGAGGAGACTAGTATATACCAGTACAGCAGTGAGGGGGCTGGAGGGAGGAGACTAGTATGAGGCCGGTGCTGTAGGCTGTGCAAGAGTGGTTAGTAGTGAGGTGATTCATTACACAGTGCAGTTATTACTGTACAAATAAAAGGTGCACACAAATTACACACAAAAAAATCTCTTTTATTTTTCTCTCTTTCTCTCAGTTACGTTTATTCCCCCTTTCGACATGTCTGTTTGTCTCCCCCTCTTCCAGTGCAACAGATCAGGCAAAGGTCAGGATGCTGCTTCTCTCGAGTGCTACACACCTTAACACGCTGAGGCATTTATTTACAAATTAAATGAGTCTGAAAGCATAGCAAACAAATCAGACTTGGTTGCTCACTGCAGCACAAACAACGTAGGCGGGCGACCACTTAACTCATGATGACACCATCATCTGAATACGGCAGCAGCCACCACAACTCACAACACAATGATGCATATAGTTGTTTTTGTCTGACAGAAAGAAATTAGGTTTACCATTATTGGACATCATTCACCAATATCTGAATATACTACGGGATAAATACATTATCTATCTATCTGTCTATCTAGCCATTTATCAAATTATCTGTCTATCTAAGAATTTTTTTGTTAGGAGAAATTTAACGTTGCACTATCAGTGTGCACTATTGTGTGTAAGCGTAGCACTATCAGTGTCCACTATTGTGAGTAAACGTTGCACTATCAGTGTACACTATTGTGTGTAAGCGTAGCACTATCAGTGTCCACTATTGTGTGTAAACGTTGCACTATCAGTGTCCACTATTGTGAGTAAACGTTGCACTATCAGTGTGCACTATTGTGTGTAAGCGTAGCACTATCAGTGTGCACTATTGTGTGTAAGCGTAGCACTATCAGTGTGCACTATTGTGTGTAAGCGTTGCACTATCAGTGTGCACTATTGTGTGTAAATATAGAGCTATCAGTGTCAGCGTTTGTCAGCCTCAGAGCGGCGCTCACTCAGATCAAATGGCTGCCCTGACTGCCAAATGAAACTGTTTGGTTTGATCCTCAGCTTTATTACTCCAATGGGTTATGAGATATTATTATTATTGTTATTGTTATTATTATTATTATATAGCTACTTCTGCTAGATTGACTTCATGAAGAGCTATCAGTGAATGGGGTGCTCTTTAGTCCTCACTCAGCAGCATAATAAACCTCTTTGTTATTATATAAATGGCAGTTAGGAGAGGGGAGAGGTTAGCTAGTCAGTGCTGCAGCTGAAAGTCTCAGTCTGCATTGTCAGAAACACACACACACACACACACACACACACACACACACACACACACACACTTGAACACATCAGGTGACATGCCCTACACACCCAGCCTGGGACATGCCCAGCCTAGGACATGTCAAGTTACACTTCTCAGTGTCCACCCCCGCACACACACACACACACACACACTTCACACCGCCTACCCTATGTGTGTGTGTGTGTGTGTGTGTGTGTGACAGAGAAAGAGAGTGAGTCAGTTACTGTCTATTAAATGTCGATTTAACTCTCAGGAAGGTCTTGGAAAGGCTGTCATAACATTGGACTTGATCGAGCAAAACAATCACCCAACGGCTGGTGGATATGCAGCTGATTCTGGCTATGCAGCTGGGCCAGATCAGGGCCAGGCCTGAGCCAGAACTGGGCTGGAGTCAGACACTAATAGGGGTTTGGTGTTGTGGTGTTGTGATATCAGGATCATTTGTGTTTGCAGTGAATTACCAGGGAAAACACAGCCCATTAAAAACACATAACACTGCGGATATCAGCCTAGGAGGGTGTGTGTGCTGCAAGACTGGCCACAGAGACAGCAGGTTTACACACACACACACACACACACACACACACACACACACACACACACTCAGGCAGCTATGCATATACACACATACACAAACTTAGGAAGGTATGCATACAGACACACACACACACACACACACACACAATTTTGCACACATCATCTGGACCAGTTCACCTGTAGGTGTTGCCAATCTGGTTTTCACTGAAGGATGCCTTTTTTGAATAATTTGTTGATGTCAGAGAGAAATAAATGCCCCTGAGTTGGGTGTGTCTACCTGTGTGGGTGTAGGTGCCCTAGGGTGGGGCATGTAGCGAGGCACTGCAGTGCTCATGCCCCTGAGTTGGGCGTGTCTGCCTGTGTGGGTGTAGGTGCCCTAGGGTGGGGCATGTAGCGAGGCACTGCAGTGCTCATGCCCCTGAGTTGGGCGTGTCTGCCTGTGTGGGTGTAGGTGCCCAAGGGTGGGTGTAGGTGCCCTAGGGTGGGGCATGTAGCGAGGCGCTGCAGTGCTCATGGGCTCACAGGCAGTCACAGGGCCCACTGTGGCTCTGCTGCTCATTTTCATCGGAGGAAACACAAGGCTCACAGAGGCCATCTTTTCCTATGACACTGACAGATTTCTCATTGTGTCTTGTTTGTTGGTTTGTTTGTTTGTTTGAGTGGCCTGGGAGTTAAGCGTGTGTGTGTACGTGTGTGTGTGTGTGTGTGTATACCTGTATTTGTGTAGTGTGTGAGTGGGTTGTGCTTTGTGCATTTGTTGTGTTATGACTGTGACTGTATGTGTGTGTGTGTGTGTGTGTGTGTGTGTGTGTGTGTGTTTGAGTGGCCTGGGAGTTAAGCATCTTTCCCAGCTGGAGAGCTGCACAGTCACCCCATCCTGCTGACCTGAGACAGCCTGAGATGTGTGTGTGTATGTGTATGTGTTTGTGTGTGTGTTTTTAAAGCCAAAACGACTAACTGGGGGCATACTCACAGCTCCCAGCCGCCCTAGAGATTAAAAACCAATCTGCCAGGTCCAGGCAGCCCTTGGAACCCTTGGAGTCCAGCGGCAACCGTCTCCATAGTGACACTCCTGGGA
>PYXC01002601.1:342500-345000 GCA_015244755.2 Tenualosa ilisha | reverse complement strand
TAGAGTCTTGAAAATGAGGCTGATGATCAGACAAGAGCCTGTTAGCCACTGAAAAAAACTGTAAACCAAGTGTATTTAGCTTTAAAGAGGGAATGGTGTGCTTCGGTGGAATATTTCTTCAAGGTAATGAGGTCATAATTGAGTTTGTTGAACATTAACTTTCCCAATGAGCTGATGCACAGCATTTGTCTCTGGAGTAAACGCATGACTCCTGCATCCGTTTATGCACTTCACAAAAAAAGGGAAAAACTGAAAACAAAATCCTGGCCGCATGGCAGTTTAGCTGCTGTTCTACTCAAGTGAACACGGCTCCGTTCTGCCTTTAAAACAGTGGTGCGGTGCAGTGGTATCTGTTTTCTGCTCAGGTAGGTCTGTCATTCTGAAGGTCATAAATGCCTGAGAAAGCACAGAGAAATCTCCCTGTTGCCACGACCACCGCGGCTGATTTACTGCCCTTTGAAATCACATGAAATGTCATAAATTTTGTTGATGTTTACAGGTCTTTGGTTTATTTTACCGTGACCAATATAGTGTTTTTGTTGGTGGAATAAAATTGATAGCAACCAGTTTTATAACACCGCGATGTTTTCCAGGAATGATTGACATCAAGTGCCATTCCATGTATGAATATTTGTTTACTGTTTACTGTTTATTGTTTGTTGTATTGTTTCATCGAATGACAATTCTTTTAATTATATGTAGAGGTAAAAATATGATCAGATTTTGTTTGAATCAACATACTTAATCAGTGTAATACTGACAGCAGGCTCACATTCAACAAAATTGTTGCATATTAATAAGTCCAGAGATGCGCATTATAGTTCTCACAGCGAGAGATGCACGGACGGACAGGTCCACAAACAGGCCCTCCAAGCAGCCTGCAAATCCAGAAGGGCCAAACTCGTCTCATTCCTGACAATGAATGTTGCCACTGTATGTGACCTGTGTTCAAACCCAGCTTTTACAACCAAGCAAATTTACTGTAGCCGTCGTGAAGATTGATGACCAGCCTTAAAAACACTATTGAGGCCAATTGCCTTCATCATCAAGGTAATGCATAGTTTTATCTATTTGCATATAAGCAGAAAGGCCGATGAGCGGCAGGATTGATTACACCACTTCAGACAGCGGGGGAAAAGCGCTGATGTTGCGCACCATGGAGGAGGAGGAGGAGGAGAGGGGTTCCTGTATGAATGTTCAACTCCCTTCTAGTTACCCTCCCCTCCCCTGCCCTCTCTCCTCGTCGTCCTCCTCCTCCTCTCTGTGGCTGTGATCTATACCTAATCTCCAAGGCCCTCTCCTCTTCCTCCTCTCCTCTCGTCCAGCTCTGTTATATTTCCCTGGCTTGTTTTCCCTCCCTGTCTCTTCCTCTCTCTATTGCCTCCGTTTCCCTCTGCAGTGTGTTTACTTCTCTGTGGTCCACTTGTCTCCCTCGGTCCCCTACACCAGTTCTTCAGTCTGTGTTATTTCTGGAGGTTATGTGGACAGTATGTTTTCAGCATGGGCAGGTTTGTTGTCTGGGAACATAGCTTTCCTCTTTCTTCTTCATCCTCCTGCCTACTCTTCTTTCTTCTCTATTCCTCTCTTCTCTATCTGTCCTTCACTTCCACTTGTTTCCCGACTTCTTTCTCTGTCTGTCTGGCCTTCCATTCAATTATTCACCTCCCACCACATGCAACACACACACACACACATTTGAATTCTTTATTTGAGCCCACCAATCATATTTCTTTACAGACAGGATTCAAATATTTTTGGTATTCTGGTGTTTTTCAGGGTACCATAACACCAGGTTGTATTTGGTTGGTAACACCTGTAATCTGGCCTTAACAGTGAAGCAGAGAATGTCCTCCCCTACAGCAGCATTTCTGTACATGGAGTGGGAGACTGAATGATCAGCAAAGTCAAGGGATTCCAGCTTTCCCTGTAGTTTTAATCCAGTCCAGTGCTGTTTTCTTGCTGTTTGTTTAATGTTGAGGAGGAATGGTCTGTTCTTGTTGTTGTGGTCTGAAGTGTGTGTTGTGATTTGTTGTGGCAGACAGCGGCCTCTACAGAGACAGATGGATCTGTGACCACTGCATCAGAGGGTGCAGTGTATGAGCGCCCTTTTGTCCATTGTAGATTAACTGCCATTCTGTTGTCATTTAGGTCCGGCCAATCAGAATGGACCCCAAAACCTGTGGCATGTGAGTCCAGTTTGCCATTGGTTTTCCTCCTAAAGCCCAGGAAGCTGTCTTGGACAGCAGTGGCCAGAGGGACCTTTCTCTTCCTAAGGTCCAGTAGGAGGGAAGCTCTGACTAACTCTCTGACTGCAGCATGAGGTGGACCAGCCTTGTTGCAGTGTAAGTCCATTCCACACTGGGTCCCCCAAGCCACCCCCTCCTTGTGTGATAGAAAGATTATGCCTCGTGTGGTGTGTGAGTTCAGTCCCAGCCATTTCCTGACGGCCTCAACTATTGTCCAAGTCCTGAAGGACATTTTGAGGGATATGAATGTTGGC
>PYXC01002601.1:255000-340000 GCA_015244755.2 Tenualosa ilisha | reverse complement strand
GTCCCTAATCATCAATTATGTCCCTTATTATGTCCAGTGTGTCAGACTTGCATGTCTTTCCATCTTTGCCCTTAATTGATTTCTCTCCCTCGACTGCATGCATCTTTCCCTGACCACAGCCACAGGGTCAGTTAGCATCACTGAATCACTTAATGCCACCTGGTAATGAAATCAGTAGATGATTGGCCAAGTTGAGCGTGTGGCCCAAACCCTCTGATTATTGGTCGTTAAGGAGCTAGCTGCCACAACATGCCCTTTAATCTCCCTTCAAAAGAGCACAATTGCCCAGGCGTGCATCGGCACTTGCTGAGGCCCCCTCGGCATTGCTGTGTTGGCAGGCTAATGAAAATCTTTTCTTTGATTAGCGGTGAAATTGGATATCCGAATGTGCCCTATTAGCTTAGCCTATTAGCGCTTTCTATCAGAGGGGCAATGAGAGGGAACTGTGTTTGGGCAGGAAGTCTAAAGGATATTAGTGTCTATTTTATTGCCTTTTGCTCTCTAAAGATCCTGGGCAGATAATGGCACATACATTTATGTTAAGTAGAAGTTTGGTCATGTAACAGATTGTGCTGGCTGCAGGAATATACACAGAGGCTAGGAAGAGATGGGGAGAAAGAAAGGCAATGCTAGTGGATACGCTAACACTAAACACTATTAATTCTGTCTGTGCTCTAACTTTCTCCATACACTCACACAGGTCCAGACAGACAGATAGATGTATAGATAGATAGACTGATTGGTCGATTGGTCGGTTTGTCAGCTGAAAGATGTTACAGTGTTAGTGATGGGCCTCAGCTGCCATCAGTTGCCTCTGAAATGAGGTTGAGCCAAGCCTGAGTGATTGGCCGTCTGAAATCCTGCTAAGATAGACGTTGTGTCCTGTGTTTGTTTGTTTGTTTGTTTATGGTTGTGGGATTTTCAGCAGAGCCTTGCATCAGTCTGGAGTGGGGGCAGTGGGCCCTGTTTTAATGATTTGTTGTTCTGGACCATCTAACATTTATTTAATGCCACGGCATGTACTGCACTATGAGTGAACCACCCGCTGCTTATGACAAGTAGTGCTTAAAAAAGAATGACAGAAAGACAGAAAAGAGAGACCAAAGAGATTGAGGGAGGGGAAAAAGAAATGTATTATGGAGAAAGAAAGCAGGGTGTATGAGAGAGAGAGGGAATCAGAGAGACACAGAGGAGGATAGAGAGATTAAGAGGGGGGAAACAGAAAGGTAGTGAAAGAGCCACAAAGAAGCTGAAGGAATTGGATCAATAATCCAGGCGGCGGAGATCTGTTGTCTTCTGACAGAGCATGAAACTTTCATCGGACTCTTGGCTGCGCTGCCCCACACAGGCCTGGAAGGGGAAATCATTACTGCCATCACTGGTGTCAGCCAATGCACCAAGCTCTCTAACAACGGAGACACAAACACACACACTGACCATTAAAATGCACCGAGGCACACAAAGACACGGTCTCACACACACACACCTTTTCTCTGTTATAATACTGTTACATAACTGCTATTTTCCTCTCGGTTATGTACCTCCAGTGAATCTCCTCAATTGAATCCCCTAAACACAGAAGTTAAACGTTGTTGAGATTGGTTTCTGCAACCCAACTGAATTATAGTTCCATAACCCAGACAGCAACACATATTAGTTCCATAAGCTCAGTGTTACTGTAAACCCATGACTGGATGTGGTTGCCACACATGGATTAAATGTTTGTCAGATGGAATGCCTAATATCTTGTTCGTCTTCTACTGAGGCTGCTATCTCTTTCTCTGTCTCCCTCTCTCTTTCTCTCTGTCTCTTTCTCTTTCTCTCTCTCTGCGTTATGCCTTGCTCAGCAACTCTGCTCGAATGACATGCTGGACAGGCCGCTGGCAAGCACACTGTGAGTCAGGCTGAAGACGTGCTAATGTCCTGGTGTGCCATCAAACACACACATTCCATTATTAGGCCTACATTTCACGACCGGCCGGAGCACCAGCTAATGGAGCCTTACTGACTTAATGAGTGATGCGACTGTGTAATGTGCTGTCCTGGTTTATAAATTATAGTGCTGCTTCTACTACCATAACCCTCTGGAAAGAAAAAAACTGCATTTTGCATGGAAAATATGACATTATTAGTTGATTGAATTAAAAGTGGATTGCGGTACACATACAAGGCCAATGGATCCATAATGATAATAAACCCCATAAAATGGCTGCAAATTGAAGAACATAATCAATGGATAAGTCAGGCAATCCAGCTCATGAATGTCACAGTGTGGCTATGCTGAATGTGTCTCGTGAAGTTAGGGAGCCAGAGGGCCCCTAAATAGCTACAATTATCATTTAGAAAGAAATGTTTGTGTCTGACATCTTGCAGTCACTCATATTATCATATTTGATCATGTTGTTTACCTCTGCCATGTGTTTGTGACTTACAATCATTTGAACATGAATTTTTGCTCAGATACACACAACCATGAATATACCCTGCTTTACATGACCATATTTATCCCTGCCTTTAATCCCATTGAGACAATCACACACTAATTGTCAGAACTCAGGGGCAACCGTGAGAGAAACATGACCATAAAAACACACACACACACACACACACGTCTCTAAATATTACACACACACTTCAACTACCTTTAATTAGCATTTAGACCCAGCTGTGTTTAGGTCATAGTTTAGTATAATCACTTGAAAAGAATAGGAGTTAAACACCTGTGTGGCTGCATTACATTTACATTCACATTTACATGTATGCATTTAGCAGACACTTTATCCAAAGCGACTTACAAAAGAGGATAACATTCAAGCTACAACACAATGAAAGAAACTAACAAAGAGTGCATATTACTAACAGAAAAATTGCACTATTTTAAGTTAAAAGTGCAATAGTGTAATAAAAGTGCAGTATGAAAAAGAGATTAAGTATAAGGGGTTAAGTGCATTCTCAAAATTCAAGCCAGGAGATGTTCTTGGAAGAGCTGGGTCTTCAAGAGTTTCTTAAAGGTGGAGAGGATATCTGGTGATCTGGTAGCACTTGGAAGGCTATGGCTAAGGAGAGAGAAACATGAACATAAAACACACACACACACACACACAGAGATGTCTTCAGAGCATAAAAATTACACACACATACACTTCTACCACCACCACTGATTAACAATTAGACCCAGCACTTTTAGCCTAGAGTAGGTCCACATTTAGCCTAGAGTTGGTCCACATTTAGCCTAGAGTTGGTCCACATTTAGCCTAGAGTTGGTCCACTTTTAGCTTAGAGTTGGTCCACATTTAGCTTAGAGTTGGTCCACTTTTAGCTTAGAGTTAGTCCACTTTTAGCTTAGAGTTGGTACACATTTTTATCAGTACATTTCCATGACTCTATGGGGAGCAGCACCCCAAAAGTAATCCTCTCATGTCAAAGGAAGACAAAGAGGCTCTGCTGGGACTTCCTCTCCAGCAGCCTACAGGTCAAACTGAGATCTATGTGCCATCAGTGAGTTTGTTGCATCAGACTTGCCATGATTGCTGCTGTAACTTTTACATAATCAAAGCAGGCGAATAAGCCGTAAGTAGCCACGGCTGAACGTGTCCCTGTTCAACAGCATGACTCCTCACTCCAGGACTAGAGAGAATATGCGGAGCAGGACTCGCCTCTGGCATGTTGTTGTTCTACTTTTCCTCTTGTTTTGCTTTTTTTTGTCCCTCCCACCACCATTTGAAAGCACTCATGTCCCCAAGCTGAGATGAGAATGCAAAAAGGAAACAAGTAAATAAAAGCCGCAAAAGGACGTAAACACAATCTTTGCCGTCGGCCCTTCTCAGCTCTGACCAAAACCAGGTCTGCTAATTTGGTCTCGTTGTTCTGGATTTGGTGCTGCATCTTTAATGCTCATGTTAATCATATAATGACTCATACCTCAGTCGAAAAACATGCTATGCAGACACTGATGTGAGTAACTTTTTACGGTCAGGGATGTTGGGAGGTGGCTGCAGTCGAGGCGGCCCTCGCTGGCGAAGGTTATTTCCTCATTATCTCCGGGTGAATGTAGGAACTCTTGCAAGGGATTTGGTCCTGCTGCCTCTGCTTGTCCAGGATTACATCATTACCCAAAGAGACGCAGCTGAAACAGCTGGCACTTGACGCCCAGCACACAGATAACCTCTGTGGAGAATGTTCTTTGAAAACAGGAAGCAGTGCTCTCTCTCTCTCTCTCTCTCTCTCTCTCTCTCTCTTTCTCTCTCTTTTATTTTTTCTTAAGAGAGCCTAGAGCAATTTTAACTCAGTTGCCATTCTTTTATTTTTTCATCCTCTCTCTCTCTCTTTCACACACACACACACACACACATACATAATTCCTTCCTGCCTTGACATGCAACCTGGGGCATTATACTAGGGTGTCAAAGCGAGAGAGGCTTTTTCACCTCTAATTCAATTAAATCTTTGCACCGACACCAGCAGCACACGAGCACCCGCAGGGAGTGTGTGTAGATTTCATACTGCCCATTAGTTGATATGCACACATGCTTTCATATCCCCCCAACACACGTACAAACTACACACACACACACAATGCACACACACACACACACACACACACACACACACACCACATAACCCATGGGAGCCTTCTAAAAATGCTGATGACTTCTTTCTGGGTATTTAGCATTGCAGTCATAAAACATTCACTACTTAACATGCAGATGTACACTGTGACGTCTCCTCTGAGAACAACCTAATCAGCAGTCAGGTTTTCAACACGAAAACACATGCCAACACTGCACCGCATCCAGTAGTGAGTGAGTCTAATCTGAGCTATGATGTTGTGTCACTGTATATGCCGGGACACACCTCAGCAGCATGTCTGGCCGTTTGGTGGTTTAGAGAGACACATGCTGCTGTTACAGCGGCCAAACCAGTACAGGGCAGTGCAGTGAGGAACACCTAAAGTGACATGCTAGTACTGCGTGCCTGCTTGCTGATAGAACTGCTATCCTGGGGTGCGTTTCCCAAAACCATAGTTGCTAACTTAGCTAACCTTGTTGCTTCATCCTTCAGCTGGGCCTCTCTGGTAGAGAACTACTGATGTAACCATGATCATATTACTTATGGTCTACGCAATAGTATCAGCAAACACAAGCACAGAAGACTTGACAGCCGGGCAGGCTTTTGGCTTAGAAACACGCCAGATTGCAGTTAATTTACAAGCTTCATAATCATTAAGATGAATGCAGTAAATAGCTCATTACCGGGGGAATGAAGGCTTTCCTGACCGCCTCTAGTGTAGACTCCTCGGTTATTACACTTGCAAGATCTTAAACGGTGAGGCGGTGAATCTTGTTTATTATCTTGTCAGTCAACTCTAAGACACACCAGAAAAAATGATCACCGCTGGTTCCTATGTTTTGGTTTGCAAACAAATCCACATGGATTGGTGAGATTTTTCTAAAAAACATGGCGCCTGTAGGGGGAGCTCCAGAGGTAAAAAAATCACAGGCTTGTCTGGTGCAGCTTTAAACTAGGGGCTCATTTTCAGACACAACATGCACTGACTCATCTTCAGTGGCCCTTCATCAGAGTCTGTTAGCGGGGTGTGTTTTAGCAGTAGGGGGAAGAGAGGAGAGGAGAGGAGAGAAGGAATGATGTGAGAGAAGGAAGGAAGAGTAAAGGGGGCAGAAGAAAAGAGAGGAGAGAAAAAGGGAACAGGACAGAAACAAGAGGAGGAAGAAAAGATGAGAGGAGAAGAGATTAGAGAAGAGAAGAGGAGAAGCTCATTCTCCGTATCTTAGTGGCTCTGATTGCCTCCTGTTGTCATTTGTTTACTTGTCGAGGCCTTGGCATTATGTGAGTAAACGGAAGCAACGCTCTGAGGGAAAACACTGGCCTGTCTGATGATTGATCATTACCACAGGAGCCGCCCAGAGGAGGCCAGCGCGGTGGAGACAAGTGTGTGTGTGTGTGTGTGTGTGTGTGTGTGTGTGTGGGGGGGGAATCTCAGAGTGGTAATTATGGGAGGGTACCCAGGCGCGTCCGGCAGCGCTGACGCCCACCCTCATTTGTTAGTGGCTTGCCCTGCGGATGAGATACACACAGGCTAATCAATCAGTATGGCATTTTGGGGAAGAGCTCTAAAGTACCGACATATCGACTGATCTCTTTGTCATTGGGGAGGGGGGGTTTGCAATGGCCAGGATACATGTTGCACCACATATTATTTTGTGCTCCCAGCAATTCACAGTACTGATATTGAATAAATGAACGGATGAATAGAGCTCTCTAAAGAGTGTGTGAGTGAATAGATGAATGTTGCTTTTACATAACTCTCTATAGTGTGTGAGTGAATGGATGAATGTTGTTTTTTGATAGCTCTCTAAAGAGTGAATAAGTGAACGGATGAATGGTTCTTTTAGTTACCTCTCTAAAGAGTGAATAAGTCAATGGATGAATGTTGTTTTTAGATAGCGCTCTGGAATGGATGAATGTTGTTTTTAGATAGCGCTCTTGATACATCTGTATTAAGGAATGGTTGGAGGGAGAGATGTTGCTTTATGTCAGTGTTTTCAGAGGGCTTATTCAACCAGCTTGTGTAACATGGTAAATAGGTTTGGCTGTGTGTGTGTGTGTGTGGTGTGTGGTGTGTGTGGTGTGTGTGTGTGTGTTTCCAATTAGGGCAGCAATTGTCAGCTGTTCATGCAATTGGCCTAACCCGTAAGCCTGATTACAGTGTTGTATTTGTGTGTGTGTGAGAGAGAGCTAGTGTGCATGCATACATTTCTGCTTGTGTGTCAACAAACATTCCAGAAAAACAGTTTCTTCCCCCCCTTTAGTCTGTTATTCATTAAAAAGAATGTAACATGATAAGCCAACGACTGGCACAACCACTGAACCACCTCATAAGTGTTTAATTTCATCCACTATGGGAGGTTTCGTGTAGTATAATGAGCACACTATGACTCTAGTATGCGCGTCATGTTTGTTTGATCCTGTAGATTAGCAGGATTGATTTGTTTTGAAGCAGGCAAGCGCAAGCTCGATGGGTTAGTTCAAGGCAGTGCTACATCCACAGGCCTCAAGCATGTAGACAGCTGTGTCCTTAAGGGGCCTCTCACAGGTCCTCATGAACTTTTCTTATTCCAAACTTTCCTCCTCAGCTTCATGATGAAGCCCAATGTGAAACAGGGCCACAGGATATTGCAGTGTCCACATATGATACTCCAGCTTACGAACTGTCAAGTCACATTTGCTTACACTATTCAAAACCAGCTGTGACACACTGCTTTTCACTCGAGATGTATCATATAACAACCAAGTGCAACCACCAGAAGCTGTCACAATGGGATCTCTGATTTGGTCATCTGTGATGGATAATTACATCCAGTCAAAATGATTTTGCTTGCATTTGTGTACATTATCAAAGTATATTATACTGGGTCCAGGATTCATATGAAAGCACATAAATGCTAAACCACTATAGGCAGTGAAAGAGAGAGAGAGAGAGAGAGAGACAGAGAGAGAGAGATGCAAGCAGAATAAAGTGGATTTTTCATCATGGTATGGAAGTTCAACCAAGGTGTGACCGCAATAAGCGACTGTTGTTAGGCAGTCGGATTAGAATTCCAAAGTGCCGCAGTCATTAAGCAGACCACCGTGGATCCGGATGTGAAGACGCCGCCGTGGATCCGAATGTGAAGACGCCATTGAGAATCTGACAGCACCACAGAGAGCTGATGCTACAAAAAATACAGTTTAGCTGAGGCTGATTAGCATGCTAACTTTATGGTGGAAATCTGGGCACCACGGTACATATAGCTGGTGTGCACGTTACGTCAAAATGGTTACTTCTCTTCTATGTGTTCAACTGAACAAAACACATGGCATATTGGCAACACAGTATGTTTCATTCCCATTCTGGGATATTTTTTATTTTTCATGGCATAACATAGCTCATAGCAAGATTCAAGATACTCTTTACTACATCTTATTATACTAGTATGAGAGAGTACAATTTGTGTGGTTTTGCTTATTAAAGTTTTTTTAAATAAATAATAAGTAAATAGTATATTAAGTGTTTAGATAGAGAGAGAGAGAGTGTGTAAAGGAAAAATGGAGAGAAAAGACTGTCAGGCACAGGCTTAGGCTGTCATTGTTTCAGTGTTCATCAGCCTTGTCGCTTGGTGGAAAAAACTATTCTGGAGTCTGGTGGTCTGAGCCTTGAATACAATATTGCTTGCCAGATGGTAGCAGCTGACACAGTCCATGATTAGGATGGCTGGGGTCCTTACTGATTATTTTGGCCTTCCTGATGCATCGCTGTGTGTGGTGATGTGCCAACTGTTTCTTTATTAAACTGCAATATTTGTAACGAGCCGAACTCTTCACTTGACCATAAACAGTAAGCTGTGTGAGCAGTGTTTGATCAGTCATTGCTTTGAGTACACATTTTAAGGGGAAACCAGGCAACAGTTTATGCTGTTTTTGGCTTCATTTACCAGCTTCGTAGTACTTGATGGTTAACTGGCTCAGCACGGGGTGAATGAAGGCTCTCTCAGTTTCCCCTACAGCTTCCTCATGTATTCACAGAGCCAGCAAGATGACCACAGCGCCCAGATGTAGCGAATGAAACCTATAGGACAATGATTAGGCAACAGAACTGTTTGAAAATGAGCATGGCTGGTTCCAATTGCATGGGTGAGAATTTAGAATGTTGGTGTTGGTTGCAAATAAAATCGGTTGCCTGTAGGGGGAGCTCTTACTGAAAAAAATTGCAAACTTACCTGGAACGCCATTAATAGGGCATCATATTTCTGCACAACATCCCAGTAAGAGCTGATAAATACCTCCAGTACCCATTTAAGTGCTGATTCTTATCCTGTAAATAGATAAACTGCTGATAGCTATCCTATGAATGGATAATGGTAAACATGAGATTTTGAAGTCCCTAAGCCAGAAATCTCTTCACATCATCAGTGTGAACTTCCTCCCCTGCCTGTGTTTGGTGGGTGTTTTTGAGGTAATAGGCGTAAACATTGCCTTTCAAATGTGCTTACAATAGCACTACCTCAGAGTCCACAGCATGTCAGAGGCGAGGGCCGTCCTATCAATAATTCCACAGCTGGAGCCGGTGTGGAACACGTCGTAATAATCATTCACCTGACAAGGCTTATTTTCGCATGGGCTTAAGAAACACACACACACGCACACACACACACACACACACACACAGACTCACACACAACCGGCCCAGCCACTCTCCCAGGGCCAACCTGCATAAATAAATAATAAAAAAACCCTTTTATGTTGTTTTTCCCCTTTGCCACAGCAGTTTTTCATTTCACTATCTTGTCTGGCAGCAGACAGCAGCAGCAGCCATTTTGGACAAGAGCTAGGCTGTTCTCACTTGTTTTTAGTTGTTTGTGTTCTGACCGCTGCTGACTGAGGTTACCAAGGGAACCGTAAAACTGTGAATGACTTGGGCAGGTCAGATCTGGACCGCATCCCTGGAACATGTCAGAGATTGTCTTCTTTTAAGGGCAGCACTGACTGCCTGGGCAGGCCCCAAAGGGGACAGAGGGATTGTGTGTGTGTGTGTGTGTGTGTGTGTGTGTGTGTGTGTGTGTGTGTGTGTGTGTGTGTGTGTGTGTGTGGTGGTCTGTGTGTGTGTGTGGTGGAGGGGAGGGAGGTGCTTTTGTTATTATGCCCAGGACATCCAGTCTCACCTTTGGATGCCTCTCTCTGCATCATAACAAAAGCTCCCTGACAATAGAGCCATAGTGTAGCTCAGTGTAGCTCTGCGCTGCCGTTTTCCATCGCCCCTCTGGGCCAAAGCATCCAGGACCCACCGGCCCTATACTGGGAGAGGCACACCACAGGCAGGACATCTGTTCCTGCAAAGGTCCTGCGTGACACCTGTTTTCACCCAAGGCAGGCTTCCTGCCAGATGAATCTGTTGTTTACACAGAGAGTGGGGAGAAAGTGGCCATCTTGGCAAGAGTAATTCCCAGGCTTCTCTTTGCTTCTGCCAGTGGTGGCTCCTCAAAAAATTCTCAGGAAGGGCAATTTTTCTGATAATGTCTTAGTGGACCCATTAGGTAGCCCATGTTAATAGGTAGCTAAACATTAATGTCTCAATTTGTATTGTTCTCTTGTCAATTCACGTACCACTTATATTCACTATAACGGGAATACACAACAGAAAGATTTTCCCTCTAGCTACCTAAACTAATAGGCTACGGTGGGAACAAGTTGCGCTTAGGAGCCTACAAAGAATGGCCTACTTTGATTTATAATCCCATTTTTTTTCATTATTCCAATATTTAATGATGTAAAATAGTCAAAAGAACAGAATTTCTAAAAGATATGCCCAATAAATGAATAAGCTCAGCCTATTCATTTGCCAATCTTGGTAGGCTAGCCCACTGGAATGCAGCCACAGGATTTTAACACTGTGTCTTGCGAGAACGTTTTATCCAACGTTATATTGAATAAGAAGTAGGTGGCGGCCCATGGTCTGCTTGCTGTTTTAAGGCAAACCTAAGAGACATTTTAGAGGAGGCAGAGCACCCCTTCTAATTGTCCCTGTGTAGGCTACCACAGACTGATTCCCACCAACATTTTTGAATGAATGAATAAAAAACTATTTAAAACTGGTATCTGATTTTTATGAATGCGTGTGAGCACGAGTACAAGCACCAGTTGAGTCCGTGTCACATCTGTGTGGTCAACATGGATGGCTACTTAGCTGACACTCCAGCTCGTTTGACTTCACACACTGTATGAGCCTGTTTGCTGTGCTACATGTGCTGGATCTTGCTCACCTCTTAGCTGTTGGCGATTTAAATTGGGGACACTGATGTCAATGCCAATGCCAATGTATCTTCATTTGTATTCAGACACTTTGAACATAGGAGTCCGGACCTAGGGAACGCTATTCCCTGTTTATGTATACCAATGGGACACTGTGGCAATCCCTGCTGGAGCCCACAGAGATTGTATTAGAGCATCTGTATTTTTTTTTAAGTGTTACTACATGAGAGTCTATGAGAGAACTCTAGGGCAGCTTTCACTGCGACTGAAATCGGCCCAAAAGAGGCGGCACCCTTGAAGTAGACTTTAATCTGAAAGGACAATTACATCCAAAGGCAGATAACCAGCCTAGGAGAGTCAACTACTGGCAACAGTACATTTGAATTACGATGAAAATATAAACATCTTCTACTTTCTACTTCTTCTTGAATGGCAGTGTGTCACACAGTGGATCATGGATGCCCTCCCTGGCGTCTACCCTGTCCTTCAGCAGGATCTGAGAGCCTGGACTGGATTAACAAGGTCATCATGTTCATTTTATTTTTTCAGGTAAGTTTGTTCATTTTCATTTTATCTCCCTAAATAATAGTACAGTATTGCTTCATTTCAATACGCTACTGAGCTATTTTGTTGTTGTATATTTTATGACTTTGCCTTTACTGTGAAAGGCTAATGAAAACAGACAGTGATTGAATGGGATTGGGAAATGGCCACAGGTCGGACTCGACTCAGATTCTTCATCGGCACCTGGCCTGTGATGATCCAGGTGCTGTATCCAGTCTTACAGCATCCCCCTTTCTTGGATCTTTTGAGTCCTTCCTTACAAATTAGGACATGATTTACTAGATCTATGCCTTTGAGCCCCTATGTGGACCATGGGGTGCCGAGAACTGGCTTCCACCTGGGTCTCTTCTGCGGTGCTTGAACTAAGGTGTGCCAACTATGTTCTCCTGCCTGTTCTGTGCTGCCAGAACAAGGGTGTGCCAACTATGCCCTCCTGCCTGTTCTATACTGCTAGAACAAGGGTATGCCAACTATGTCCTCCTCTTCCATCTTTCCTTTTGGCCCTGGGGAGTCCATTGGAGTGTTTCATGATGTTAGTTGGGTCCTTGTGTAGATCCTTGTGTAGATCCTTGTGTAGATCCTTGTGTCCAATTCTGTTTCCCTCAATGCACCTCTATGTTTGGTGGTAGTTGGTTTACACAGTCCCATATCTCTTAAGTGCAGATTCCAGCTGCCCACCAAACTCTCAGTAGTTTCCTTATTTTCAGACTAATTCAATTCAATTCAATTCAATTTTATGTTATGTTATTTATACAGCATCTTTTACAATAGTATTGTCTCATGGTGCTTTCTAAGGAACACCCAAGAGCAGCAGGGACAAGGAAAAACTCCCTTGTAGTAGATAGTCTAGCATTGGAGTCAGTCAGTGGGAGGCAGGAATGACACTCAGCAGTGATGACTGTGGGGTAAGAGGACAGAGGAAACAAATGAGTTAAACCAGTCCAAACTCCACTGATGATATGTGACCTATATGCATTTATATGTAAATATGTATTTATAAGAGAGAGAGAAGAGAGGGAGAGAGAGTTGTACGGCATGACACATGAGAGGTTTATGGCGACACTAGGCTATGGCATCATGACTAAGGTGTTGTGCATGGCAACCCAACACTACTGCAGGGATGGTCAGTGGACGCCATGTCTCACAACAGGGGTCAACAGCAGAGGTAGTCCTTCCCAAGACCAGTGAGGAGTGATGAATTACCGTGCACCATCCCTAACTATGGGGAGCAGTAAAGAGGAAGATTTTGAGTCTAGACTTAAAGGTATTGAGTGTCCACTTGTTGAATGGAGTTAACAAATGCATGTTTTCTACATCCTCAACCGATAGCAACTTTCTAACCTCAGCAATATTTCATAAGTGAAAAAAGGATGTTTTTGAAATATGTTTGACATGACTTTTCAGAGTCAGTTGAAGGTTAGTATTTGTGTATTTGTTGCGCTTTGTACAGTGCATGCCTCTTGGACTTCTAGTCTTTAGCAATTAGTCAGTTTTGTCTGACACCCTGTGTACATTCTACAATATTTGTTTCCAAGTCATTAGCATGGAAAGCCGTCTGAGATGTCACACAAATGCAGGAATGTATGAATGCACACAAATAATCTCATTCTCATGCTTGCCTTTATGCTATGTTGGAGCCGTGATGTCGCAGCTGATATGCAGTGAATAACAGATGACTAGATGAGACAACAAGCTCCTAGGATTCTTTACAGTAATTGCAGTAACAGCTTTGAAATGGAGTCAATTACAGTAAATGCCAAACATGACAGAGTGAGGAAGATAGAGAGAGAAAAGGACTAAAATAGGGAATAATGTGACATTCTGATTGATTCTATATTGTAATGCATCGGTACTTACTGTATGTTTTACTCTCCACGCAATCCAAACAAAAATGTGTGTGAGTGTGTGGTACAATACAGGTGTCTTCTTTTTGACCTCTAAGCACACACACACACACACAGAGACACACAAACACACACACACCAGGCCTTATCTCTACACTGCGAATAATAAGTAAACAAACCTTTTGTCGCATTATGAGTTCAATATTCCCCCTGTAAAATCTCATTGTTGCGGAGCCATCTCTGCCACGCCACTGTTTGGTAGTTATGGTGGAACTCATTGCCTTGTGGAAGAGAAAAACAAAGAGTGTGATTAGATTCTCGGCTATGACGTCATCGCGATTAGCTGCTTCACTGACGCATCTCACTCAAACAGGGCAGGAGTCTGGCGGATGTGTCACCGACGTCCTCTCGTGAGGCACACAACACTGGGATCTGTCTGGGTTTTATCTGGACACCTCTAGTGTGCCGTAATATAATACGAGAACCCTTCCCACCCCAAACAAAGCGGAAAAGACAGATAAGCACATTTAAGTAGTCTACGTTGTACTATGCTGTCATTCTTATACCCACCGACAGCACTCGGCAGTCTCAAAGAACAGGGATACGGGCTGATTAATTTTCCTTTAAGTCAGTCTCACTGTGATGAACAACACAACACATTGAAAGTCCAACTGAACGTCGTCATATTGTTACTATGTGATGTTTAAAAGAGGCATCCAGTGTGGATCAATCCATAGCCCTGTTGAACGAGGTCACCAAATGCTATTAGTAGGGCAAAGAACAAGAAAACTTGATACAACACAGACCGAATGGCGAACTGGCTGACTGTTAGCTGCTGGTGACACACAGTCCTAGTGCCCTCATACCACAGGACTACTGGTTGATTCCTGGTGGTATTTCACTGGCTCCATGTTTCTCAGCTCTTTACTGGATGACTGAGTAAGAAGACCAATGCCAACTGTGATAAAATCACAGCGAATCACATCTACTGGGATGAAGAGTAATAATTACATTTTGCCTTGTGATGTAACCCTGATGCTATTGGCTGATTGTATAACAAGTAGCCTGACACCACCACAAGCATGTTATGCATTGTGGACATGGCTAACACCGACAGGCATGTACTGTGCAATCATGACTGTCATAGCACTGATGACAAATCACTTCATGCTCATGATGAGGCTACACTCTGTGAAAAAGGGTCTCTTTAACATGTGTGTCTGGCATTTGTCAGTGATGTAGCCTATGAGCCCTCTCATCTAGCTCCTGTTATTTCAGTAACTGGGCTTCTATTTAGATTTTATCAACACAATTTCAGTTTGAACATCAGAGTCGACATTTTCTTTCTGAAAGCACGTACACACAATGTGCTATCACAAAGTATTTATTGTCCATGAATTATTAACTAAGTTGTTGGTCCAGGATTCATATTAAACCCAACCACAAAACTAATGGCACATTGCTTTATGTTTATGATGAGGCTAACAGTCTGGTTTAAAGGAGAAGTCCAGTGTGTATCAATCCATAATCCTGTTCTTCCAGGTCTCCGATGACTGTCAGTAAGAAACTGAATGAGAACATTTGATACATTATCGTACAGCTGTATAACAAAGCCTGGTTTTGCTTTAAATCCAGTTATCATCTTGTAACAGTATTAACTGTCAAGAGTAGCACATAAGCAACTTGATTAATGTTCATTTAGTACATAAGACACAAAGATCAGAATACATATTTACAGCATGAGAGCCAAAAGTGTAAAATAGATCCAATTAACACTTTCTACCACAGCCTGTCAGGTCTTGACGTGGCTGTAATTAAAACTTAGTGTTTGAGTCTTGTGAGGTTCTTAGGTGCTTTTTATAGGATGGATGTAAGCAACTATGCAGAGCAGATGCCCCTCCTGAGAGGAACGGCTGTAAAGTAAACCTAAATAAAACACCAGTTGGGCACCTCTGACTCAGCCGTCCACCACATGTACTTCTACAAAGAAACCCTCCCTCGGACGGTAAGCTATACTGTGCACAGAATTAGGGAAAAGTGCTGTTTCTTGCTGCAGCGGTGTTAAATGTTGTATGACTCTTGAATGGTGGGTGCAGAAGCAGTGGGCATAACATACAGGCCTAGACTGAAAATGGCTCTCATACAAAATATAACTATAATATAATATAAATATATTGGCTGAACTTTTGAGTGTCTCTCACTGCCTGTCCACTGTCACCCCCTTCTCTCTCTCTCTCTCTCTCTCTCTCTGTCTCTGTGTCACTCTCTTCTTTGTTTCTTTTCTCGCATTCTCTTCTTGTCCTGGCCTTTCTCGCATGGTCAGCCATTGTAAGTGCCACAAGCATGGGACGCTAGATCCTATCTGGGCCCTTGTCTTGTCACTGAATGTTAAAAAGAAGAACAGCCCTTGCCTGTGGCGTGAGGAGCTCTCAGGAACCGAAGAGGAGATTGCTATCTCCAGACACGGAGCAGACTCAGTGTGCAGCTTATTTCAAGAACACACACATAAACCCTCTCTCTCTCTCTCACACACACACAAGATGCAGGGCCATATATAGCTTATTTTGAGTAAAATCACACACACACACACACCAGATTCAGAGCCATGTACACCTTATTTTATGTACCTCAGTGTTTCCAAATATGCAGTCACCACGAAAGAAAGGCCACTCACCGCCCTGCACCGCCACACGGCCGTCCACCGCAACTCTAAACCCATCAAGCCTTCTGTGAAATACACCCTGAGGAGCTGACATGACTGATGCAGTGCCGGGGAAAACACGACAAACAATCCCCAGGTCCTGTCGCGCAGGCCTGACAGGTTGTGTCGTCTCAACCCACTTAGCAGAAAGCTATAAAGTCACTGCCACGTCAGAAATGGCATAGAGAGAGAGAGTCATGAATGGGTGCATGGACTGACGGATGGGTGTATGAATTGACTGATCAATTCGTTCATATGTAAATGAATTAATGCATTTGTAATTAGCTTGAAAATGGGCAACTTGGAAAATTGTTTGTGGCTGCAACAATTAATTACTGGCAATCAGCTGACTGTTAATTTAACAACTGTTTTGGGAATCGACTAATTGGTTTGTGCCATTTTTTAGTTAAAGTAGCTTCTTAAACTCGCAGCCTCTTGAAGTTTGTGAACTTGAAGTTTAGTGAGCTCTAATACTCTAAACTAAACATCTCTGACATCTGAACAAAATAAGGCATTTGAAGACATATTTGGATGCATTGTTTGGCTTTTTTTTTACCATTTTCTTATATTTTGATTAAAAGAATAATCAATTAAAAAATAAAAAAAGGTTAATAGATTACTCGACTAAGACAATAGTTATTAGTCGTGGCCCTAAAATTGACTAATCCATTAGACATCACTCAAGGAGTCAATGTGAGCCAGACTCTTGCAAACTTGAGGTGACATCTGACAGCCTTCCTCTCTCATCCCATCAGCCCTCTTTTACAGTGTTGCTGTCGTGGCAACGCCCAGCTCCGGTGGAAATTGATGCTCCCTCTCTACAGAATGGCAATATGATGTATGTATCTTGCGCATGTTTAAATTCAGGCAGAAAAAAAGACATGAAGTGTTCAATTACAGCCCATTTAACACTAGTAGTCGGCATTGCTTAGCCTTGGCTTATGATTAATGGGTCTTTGGATACACTTCCACAAAGACCTGTCAGCTGACTTTTACAGCTCGTAGCCTGCCTTGCACAGAGCAGTCACTCAGACATCTCTTTTTTTCTCCCTATTGCATTTTAAATATAAAATAGAACCCTAATTAAGGGACAATCACATTTGAATGTCAGTGGTGACACCAAGGCATCAGGATCTGCTTCAGGCTACACACCCATTTCCTTAATGGGCCGTCACAAGTCAGGCTTAGAAAAACCCTTTAAGTGGAGGTGAACTGTGGTGAACACATGAGTTTCTGAATTTGGATCTGGTTGTTTCCATCAATGAACAACAAAAAAACACTTTTGTACGGAAACTAGTCACTTGACAATTAAGTTTCAGTTTACACTTTAAAGCCGATTAAATAGACTTGAAAGGCATGTGATAGCTTTCTCCAACTAAACGTCTCCTGGCTGCAATTTCTGCTTAAAATATGAAGGAACTCACTGATAACTGTGTATGTCAATCACAAAATACATAAGGCACTTATCTGTGAATAAAGAAACCAATGTGACTCCATTCCAGCGCTCTCACAGATCAAATCGTTCCCACAGAAGAAACCCATTGTGACACTATTGTCCTTCCAATGATTTCCGCCGTCAGATGTCACCATGGCTACAATCGCCTGGGAGACCCAATCCCAGCCAAGAACAGAGAGGGCTCTAAAACATGGCCACTCTCTCACGCCGTCTGTGTCTAAAGTCTGTGTACTCAATGGGTCATCAAAGCCTGCTCACCCCACGACCTTGGAGTGTTAGATCTCAACACAACTGCAGGGTTACGGCTGTGCTCTGAATTAAAAACCAGATGCCTTTGGCATAGCCTCAGGAAACAGGGCTGATGTGGGGTAAAAAAAGCCAGACCAAATATGCTTCTCTCTACTGCCTTAGCATGTACTTTTCAAGCTTCACTCTTAAGCAGAACTTTCTGGAGATTTTATGAGGAAATGTTTTTGTGATGGACTATATCTGTATGGGTTTGGGGTTTAATCCGGCGAGTTCAAACAGCAACTGATTCATTAAATGAACTGATTTGTATTCCTGTCAATGAAGAGGGGTAGCAAGGTGCTAACCACAGCTAGACCGTTAGCTCAGCCCTCTGGCATAAAACAACCTAATCATGTTTACCTACATGTGAATGTGCTTGGAGAAAACCATCTGGTAAATCATTCATAGGGGTACAAAAAAGCACTTTACCAGAAAGTACTGATGTATGTTCCCAGTGAAATTAAAGATGAATTTCAATATAGTTCATTAATAAAGTCATAAATAGTTAAAAGATGCATCACATATAGTTAAGCATTTTTTTTTCTTCAGATAGTCTATATTTGAATATTTATAATTCCTCTCCCTGGATATGACATAGGCATGGGCAATATACTGGGATATCCATATAAATAAGAGAGAGAAAATATTTATGGAGTTTCTTAGTTGATTAAGAAGTTCTGTTAAATGAAAATTTGACATAGTTTTGAATAATTCTCCTAATTATTAATCTCAGTCGCAAATGAATAATGCAGTAGCAATGGTTTTCGGACTGTTTGTGCTTTCTGTGAATTGACAGGAGCATTTCCCAGGGCAGATCTCTGATATGTGGGGAGTAATAGAGAATAATGTACTGTGAGTGATTTCAAGAGACCCTAGGCAGCATTTTCACAGTCATAAAACCATTCAGAAATCATTCTTTTGGTTGACTGATCTGTTGTGGTGAAAACTGACTTTCCCTGCATCATCTTATAGTCCCTTTTAGAAATCTAACTGTGCAAGATTTTGAAATTTGGCTTGCCTTTTGTTTGCAAGATTTTGAAACTCAGCTTGCCTTTAGTTTGCAAGATTTTGGAACTCGGCTTGCCTTTTGTTTGCAAGATTTTGAAACTCGGCTTGCTTTTTGTTTGCAAGATTTTGAGACTGGGCTTGCCTTTTGTTTGCAAGATTTTGAGACTCGGCTTGCCTTTTGTTTCTGTCTGAGTGTCTCGGGAGACGCATGAGTAACCAGAGACCAGGCGAGAGCTCCGAGAACTTGCATGCATGCAGAAGATGTACAGACCATGCTTTGCTGCAATTGCGATTGTACTGCAAGTACACTGACCATGCTTTGCTGCAAATGTGATTGTACTGTAAGTACATCGTGCCTATCTTAACAGAACAATTTGTATCCTGGAGTCTGTCCAACATGCCTGTGACTACATTGTGGAGTAACCAGTGGTTGGCTTTTTTCAGCTGAGGTAACTATCTGGAGCTGTGCAAGTACAGAAAGGTTTGGATGCTGCTTGCTGAAGTTGAACGTATTGGAGCGCTCTTCATCTATCGCGCTTGGCAGTAACGTTATATTATCTTGCCCAGTTTATGCCTGAAATGCCTGGTACATAAGCTAACAAAGAGTATCGAGGCCTAGCTCATACATTATAGAAACCAGTGCAAGAGCAGCTAACGTTGTGTTGACTAAATTACATGGGATATGTTTATAATACCATGGTCGCTGGCTCTTCTGAATAAAATTGCACGTGTGATTTATGACAGTATTGGGATCTAGTCACATTCTCTCTCTTTGGAACTCCTCCTACAGCTTTTGTGTGCGTCCAACAACACAGAAAAGAACCAGGGTTGCTGAGCACTTCTTTAATGTCACAGAAATGTATTTTACTAAAGAAGTCATTATGTTTATTTGTACTTGGCAAATGCTTTTCTCCAAAGCAATGTACAATACAAAAATGCTGTATTAAAAACAAAAAGTACTTGGCCAAACATCAGCAATGTATTATGTATTTTTTAATGTTGTCTACAGATACAGAATGTATAGATATTCTACTTTGGTGGCTGAGCTATACTGCAGATTCTATGTAGGCCAAGCCAAAAAGCCAAAGAAGAAAGAAAAAGACTTTCAAAAACACGGCAGGTAATTTATCAAATGAAGTACAAGGTCACTGCGGTGGTTAAATGGCTCATTATGGGTGCACTATAGGCTCTCTCAACTGCCCCTAACATCTCTTGGCAGAATCCCATGCTTGCAAGATCAGCCTTGGTGCCCCACAGAGAGCAAAACTCAGAGCAACTCATGCTGGAGCCTTATGACATCTTGTTTATTACCATGTCAGTCAACATAACTAATTGAAAATGATCATCGCTGGTTTCTGTCTTTTGGCTTGTAAACCAATCACAATCAAGGAGTTTATTTGTCACATACATTACACTAACACTAAGGTAAGACATGTAGTGAAACTGCATACATTTGAATGTTAGCTCAGTTAAGGAGAAACAGAAAGATACAGGAAGAGCAAAGGCAAATAAATGGGCACTGGTCCAATACTTCAGCGAATCAATGAGCGTTCCTCCTATACAGGGGCCTATCCCTGAATCATGGACATGAGGGTACACCTTTACCAACCTCTGCGGTTTTTCGCTTTGCACCCTTTGCCATGTAGCTGCCAGCCATGGACAAGAAATGGGACATGCCATGGCACAGACGGTAGCACGCTAAGTGATGGCTGGACTGGTTTTGCTCAGCTGTGGTGCCCATAACCCAGACAGACTCGGTGGGAGTGAGCGTTGGGGCTGGCACTGTTTAATTTCACTGCCTCCTCTCCCTTGAGGACCATTGACACTCATCGGTCCAGGGCTCCTCAGACACGTTGAGAGTGAAATAAATGCAGTGATTTTTTTCACTGTATTTCTATTCGGTGTAAACATGACCTTATTAAAGCCTGTTTCTAGGGTGAGACCAGAACAGACAAATGGACCATGTACAACTATCACCTTGTCCATTTGAATTGCTTTGAAAGTGAAAAGCATCGAGGCATTTTGTAGTTGTAGTAATTATCATTTAAATCCCATACAGGGGCAGGTCAGCAATGTAGTCTGTGCAGATGACATTGCATTGTCCCACCTTGTTCCCCCCTGTTTGTTTCCAGTAGAGTTGGAAGCGGGTTTTGTCATAAATCCAGGGTCGTTGTGCTGGAGGAATGCCATAATTCATGCAGCTTTTGTCTGGTGTGAAACACTACCCTGCAGCAACCTATCAATTACTCCACTTCTCTGGCACAGCCATCAATAACTTACCTCGGTCTGTGGGATTCAGTGTGTGTGTGTTTGAATGTGTTTGTTTGAGTGTGTGTGTGTGTGTGTGTGTGTGTGCGTGTTTGTGCATATGCGTCTCTGTGTATGTGTCTGTGTGTGTTTGCTGAAGGGTAATGGAATTGCATGTATCCTGCTTTCTTCTTTCCTTGCTGACAGCATCCTGCCTTGAGTCCGCTATTATCCTGCAATTACCGCAGAACCAAGGGCAGGTGAGAAACAGCTTATTGAGACTTCCCCATTTTCACAGTCTTTAAGGGCAGAGTCCTGCCACAGACAAAGCACTGCCTTATCTTAAAGAAAACAAAACAAAAAAAAACACAGCGTCCATTTCTGTCACATATTTGACATTCTTGACAACGAGGGCCTGAAACAAAGATCAAAGCACCAAGCGTAAGCATGATTCTATGTTGGGTAAGTAAATGTCATACATGCACAGATCCATGCCAGGACCGACTCCCCATCACAGAGGACCTTCCTGGACGCCGATGCTGGGCCCGACTCCCCTTTCTGAGGCTTTGTGATTGACCCCCCTCACAATGGCGCTGTCAAATGGACCCTTACTGTTACCCCCATGACCCATCTCACTCCTTTGAGTTTGTCACTATGCCTGGCCACTGCTACATTGTCCAGCCATAATTCCTGATAACCACCTATAGACTGATTACCATGTAATGTAAAAGTGGGATAATACTCTATTATGAACTATTATGAACCTTAGCTAAACCATAGGCAACTTATAGTCTGTCATGGTTACTACTGATTGTAATTTTTCTCCATGACCCCTGGCAGTTGGGTTAGCCCCTTTAGTCGTGGATCTGCCCAAGGTTTCTTCCTAGATTAACTGAACATAAGGGAGTTTTTCCTTGCCCCTGTTGCTCTTGGGTGCTCCTTCTGTGAAGCGCCATGAGACAATACTATTATAAAAGGTGCTGTATAAATAAAACTGAATTGAATTGAATCCATAGTCTTCTAAAGGGTCCTCTGCCATCAGTTTAAGGGACAGGTTCATTTCTTCAGATGCCGTGTTTTCTGATCGTTTATAATAAAATCCAAAGGTTAAGATGAAAATGTTGACGAATGCCTCTGTTTTGAGAAGTTTGGTTGTTGCGGTAGCACCCCCTCCCATCCCCCACCCACAGAATGGCGGCATAGATGCCCTGCTGCAATCTTTCTTAAAATGCATTCAAATATTGTTTGTAAAGACGTGAAACTCACTGAGTGGTCAGTAATGTTCACTGATAAGCTGACTCAAATATAATTGCAAAGTGCGACTTCCATCAGCTTGTACTGCGCTAAACTCTGAGGCGAAGTTGACATACGGGCGTGATGGGTTAGAGAAATCTAATCCACAGTTGAGAACGAATGGTCAAAAGCCTGTTGGAAACTATACCGTTTGCTGCGATTTTTGAGTCAGCGTATCAGTGAACATAACTGACCACTTGGTGAGTTTTACGTCTTTGCAAACGTTGTTGCTACCAACTGAAAACTCTCAGAACATAGGCATTCGTCAAAATTGTAATCTTAACCATTGTATTTCATCATAAATCATCAGAAAACAAGGCTTTAAGTGTAAAAAAAAGCTCTATATATATACACACTTTTTTTGTACTTTTTCTGTTCTGTTCTGTTCTTCCCCCTCAGTTCTTGCATCCCTGTCCCCATCCTATTCCTCCTCTTCTCTCTCACTACAGACCTTAGTGATTACTAGTGCACTTTCAGCTCTTAACTTCTCTCTCTCTATATGGCTTTTTTTATTATCTTCTGCAGTGAAGCCATAAAATGTCATTTGTAAATTCCTCTCTGTTCATTATGCAAAACGAAATAATTTGTAGCCCAATGGCGGCGCCTTATAAATTAATTCTATTTGCGGTCGTGGAGAGTGTTTACTCATGCGTGGCGATAACACAAGTAGTCAGTTCTGAAGTAAAAAATAATGAGAACAGCTGCCATTTTCCAAAATATTTTAGATGATTCCCCTGACAGGTTTATAATCAAGTAATGACAAGTCTGCCAAAACAGTGGAGCACTCACAGCATCATAAGTGCTTCGCTTATCGCAGAATTTTCTTTCAATTTCTGACAATAACTCCATAGCCCTGTGCTAGCTGAAGCCCAGAGCAGTGTTTCAGTAACGATAGATCACACACTCACACACATTCTCTGCCACTGGTCTCATGAACATTCCTTTGTTCTTTTCTGTGTGTTTCCCACACATGCTTGTAGGACCTACTCTGCAGATCACATGTAAATCTGCAAGTGTTTTCACAATGATCTCAAGGAACAAGGTTCAGAATATTGCCCAAAAACCATAAGATATTTATAAGAGGGCCTTATTCGTTAGCTTTCAACATTTAGGGTCTTTGACCTGTAGCCTAGTGGCCTTGTAGCTTCCCCTCACTCTGGTGTGAGGTGCTGGTCAAGCTGGTGTGTGGTGAGCCTTCTGGTGCATAATGGCTGCTATGGGTCCTACTCATCAGTGGTGGTTAGTGAGGTCCCCCCCTTCATGCTACAGTAATGTCCTTGCCTTGAAAACTGATGCAAATGTAACACGTGTGTGTCGTTGTTTCTGCTCAAAGCAGCAGCATTCCTTCCCTCTCGTCCTCCTCACAGGTACGGATGCAGATGCATCTGAAGTCATATTGTGCCAGCATGAACAGTGCAATGGCCTCACAATCCTCTCTCCATAACATAGTTCACTATATGTAGGAGCGCCACTGTCAGACCTCATTGTCAGGAGTAATTATGCATGGAAAGTAAATGTCTCCCTTTTGCTCTGAACAAAGAAGCATAATTACATGGTGATTCCCGAGAATTCATTAGCCTGGATATGAATGCGCACAGTAAGTAGCCCGGCTGCTAGGCTCATTAGCGCTATAGAGCTCAGTCCCTCCACTGCTGCCTCATGCCTGCTCCACCGGGTCAGAGTAGCGGGTGTCATGGCCGCCGCCTGCTGCCCTCTGTCAGTGCCTCAGCCCCAGCCTCACTCCAGTCTGTCTGCCGCACAGCACAGCACTGCACTGCCCTGCACAGGGGGTCCAAGTGTAGCACTGACAAATGAACTGTAAGTTGTTTCACTGTAAGAATAGGATAAAAGGGGATTTTGAAGGGAGGTGATTCAAAAGTGGTGTTTGAGAGTGTGTCTGTTCCTTTTCTGTCAATGTGTATTTCTGTGCAGTTGTATTGGTTGCAGTTGGTTAGGTTGAAGGTTATATGGTACCAGACAGGCTAATTTTGGGCCCTATGACAGAAAATAATTTGGGCTCCCCAAACACTGAGTATAAAATTAAAATGTTCTCTGGGGCCCCCATCAGTACCAGCCTCCCCGCCAGCACCCCTGGTACCAGAGATAGTTCTAAGTGATTGTGATAAACATGATGTTCAAGAGAGTACCTATTTAAAGTCAGAGTAAATTAAATACAACACTACAGTTACTTTAAGAGAGTGATTTGGTTCTACAAATTCGTCATGTGTGCTGGCAAGCTGCCAATTAATTAAAACATGAAACTCTCTGTGAACTATCTGAAACCTACACTATTTTTTTGCACCAGAGTTCATTTTAGGAGTCAATTAGCAGTTTGATTTCCCTTTAAATGCCAAATCTCTAAAAATGCTGTGGAGCCTCGTCTCTCTGAGAAGGTGTGAGTATCACACGCACACACACACACACACACCATCTTCAGCTCCCAAAGAGCGACATTTGAGAGTCATGTGCCTTTAATGTTGCTGTGACCATAGCAACAGGACTGAGAACAGAGAAACTGTTCTGTCCTCACAGAGGAACAGGTAGATGATGTGTTCTATGCCACTATGACAATGGTTCTACAAAGGTGGAAAAAAAGAGAACCAGAACACTGTGCAAGCAAGGTTCTCTAATCCATGTGAACTTTGTCTCACTGGCAAATCATAATCAGGAGAAGAAAGTCAGCAAAAAGGCAACTCTTGCGCTAAACCAAACTTGATGTGCATCCAAACATGATGCGTTTGTCCCCACACAGAGTGTAGTCACACCTGATCAGCTGTTTGTACCCCATTAGCTCCATGTCATTTGCAGGGCAAAAGCTATTTCATTTTGTATGTTTAAACAGGGTTTTGCACATGATCACTTTATGCATAGCAAATAAATGCCATAATTACATTCAACACCAGACAGACTCACACACACACACAGAGACACACACATTTGTTTCAATTTAACCCTGAAGGTGTGTGTGTGTGTGAGTGTGAGTGTGTGTGACAGATACTTATCTAAAAGTGTCAGTTTGCACTCTGTTTATGTAATGTAAATACACAATGTGTGTGTGTGTGTGTGTGTGCCCTAACTGGGAATTAGTGTGCAGGATCTGACTTCAAAGGCAGCTTTTCAGAAAGCCTTAGGTGAGCTCATCGCACAGGAGGAAAATGTGCCACTCTGCATAAAGGCCTGAGATAGCAGCCACACAAATCAGGGGACATACACACACACATACTAAAAAATACACACATGCTCACCAACACACGCACACACACACACACACACAAATCAGGGGACATAATACACAATAAAATACACACATGCTTACCAACTCACACACACACACGCACACACACAAATGCTTGCACCAGCGCGCACACACACACACACATACACACACAAACACACACACACACATGCTTGGACTAGAACGTACACACACACACAGACATGCATGGATTAGTAAACACACACACACACACACCTTGGTGCACACACACACACACATATCCGGCATTTAACAATATCAATCTGTTTACATACAGTACACTACAGAAGGAAGAGAGTCTTAGCAAACAGACAGGAATTAAATAATTAAATACTGTTTGTTATTACACCCAACTGTGTGAAATGCCGATATTAAGCAGTCAATCATAATTAACAAATAATCTCACTGACAAACTGCACAAAATGTTGCAACCTTTTAAACCTTTTCACCAAAGAAAACATTGTTGCAATGGTAACATTGACACGACCATGGTAAAATCATCTTCTCTTAGAAATGTATTCATGAACAGTTAACAGTCCATTGACAAATAAGTCTATTGAGTTTATCTGAGTCACTCAAGCACAGGTGTCACATGTTTCAAAGCAGTATTTCCAAACGTTCTTGGCAATTACAAAGTATTACACACAAGCCTATTACAGATGTTGGCCATGCCGTTGGTATTGGTCCTTCCTCAAGAATTTTTTGAAACATTAGATGCCATTTCCTGCATTCTGGTGTATTTTAACAGGTTGTTAGATAGCTTGTTTTTATTCATTAAATTTAAGGTAACACTTTATATTAGCACACACAGATCCGCCATTAACAAGCTGCTTATTAACGTGCAAATTAATAACATACTAGTCATTTGATAGTTATTACACATCACTTATTAATACCTTATTCTGCATGAGCTTATTCTACTCATAGTACACCCTTAACTAACACATTTGGGAGTATTACGTCTTAATTACAGCTTATTTATAGTAAGTAAGTTAGTTGTTGTATATGAATTATGATATTAATATGCTTTGCTCAGTAAGGGCCTTATAAGGTGCTAGTGCAACAGGAACAGGTATTCTCAGGAACAATTATTCTCAATCAAAAAAATGTAATTAGGACTTATTTGGACAAGATTAGAACTTGTAGCTTTGGGTTTTGTTCCTATGAATAGACCATCTTTTCTCAGTATTACTGACGGAGAGTAACTGCTCCTGTTGTACTACCATCTTATAAGCCCCACACTAACCAAAGCATATTAAAATCATAATTCATATACAACAACTAACTTACTATCTGTGAATAAACAGTAATTAGGAGTTAATATTGGAAAAATTCTGAATTAATGGTCTATTATGGGTTGAATAAGGTCATGCAGAATAAGGTATTAATAAGTGATTTGTAGTGACTAACAAATGGCTAGTATGTTATTAATTTGCATGTTAATAAGCAGCTTGTTAATGGCGGATCAGTGTGTGCGAATATAAAGTGTTACCAAATTAAATCCTAATGCCCCATCCCAAACCCAAAGATTTAAGACTTTGGGACACTTTAATCTAGCATTGTCATCTGTGATTTTTTTGAAGTTTCATTTGAAAGAGCATTCTAAACTAATTCACATGCAACCACTGCATTTCAGGAACAAGAGCCTTAAGAATTAAAACCCAACCAATGGCACTGTGCTTCAGTAATATAGGCTGTGCACGGCTAATCAAAGTGTAATGTTGTTCATTTGTGTGGAGAAATTATAGCTTATATGACCACATGACTCAATCTACAGGCTACAAAGCTTTGCCAGACCGCTATGGACAATGTAGGCCGCCGACATACAAGCAGAGCATTTAATATGAGCCTAGAAACATCACCAGTTGTATGACATGACAGCTGTTCAAGGAGCCAAACTCAAATTTAATCCGTTGTCACTTGCAGCTTGCAAAGTTTAAGGTATAGGCTAATTTGTCATTTTAATGAGCTAGCAAACATTTAACTATAGGATACGTATCTGCGTCCCGTGGTTTTGTTGATTATGACGTAATTCACTTTCACATTTGGACTCCACTTATTAAAAGACTGACTTAATTTGCTAGTTATTTTCTGTTTACTTCGGCTGAGCTAAATGCATCAGCTAGCTCTCTAACAGGCAAGTAGTCTAGCAGGCTGGCAACGTAGGCTAGGTGATAGAATAACTTAATTGTTATAATATTGCTACAAGAGATTCTACAGCGTGGCACACTGCTAAGTTGCAGACATAATACACTGTATCCCATTCTTTGAGGCTACAGACAAAATCTGATCTGATTTATCATAGAACAACTGCTTTGTAATTACATACCCTGTCAATTGAGTGCTCCATGTGAGGTATTAAGCTTTTGATGTTGCACCAAAATGTTGTGTTGCCAGTAGTAGTAATAAGCTAACAGGTTGTTGAAATGCTCCCACCCGCAATCGTCAGTCTAAGGCAGACAAATAGAAAACATCCAGTCTCCAAAATCTCAGCACATTGCTCTGCTTTCCATGGTAAGATATAGGAGGAGAGTTATTGCAATTAATGCAACAGATATAAAACTGAACACAAGCCCTCATAATAAGAGCCGCACAGCCGCACAGCCATAGTGCTCAGGTTTGCCCATTTTCTGACTGTGTAACAATTTAGTGATTTATATATATATAGCACATTTAAAAACAGCAGGGGCTGAGTCAAAATGCTTTTCAAAAGTTAAAAGAGTCTTAGCAAGTACAGTAACAACATAGAATGACATTGTGTATGGTTATTGGTGGAACAAAAACAACAAATAATAAACAAATACAATGAAAAAAAACCACAGATTTTAACACGGGGAGTGAATAGAGCATGTGCCTATTTAGAATGTTGTTTTGTCAAATATAGTTTGGGGGAGCCCAAAGGTTTATTGATTGACAGTCATCACTCCACCCACTTCAGTTTGTAGGAGATATAACCCTCCTTACCTGCCCACTAACATGCCCCTGAAATCAACACATTCACTGACCACTCTTGAAAGAAGGACTGAAGCATGATGCATGACTGTGGTAAACACTGAGGAGATCTTCTGATCTTACTGCTGGTGTGCATCATGGGTCCCATAAGAGTAAAGGGCCAACTACAGATACACTTCTCCATTTCTTTCTTTTTCCTTACTCCTCTTGATGTATCACGAGAGCCGTATGACACATAAAGGTGCCCTCTGTGTGTGTGTGTGTGTGTGTGTGTGTGTGTGTGTGTGTGTGTGTGTGTGTGTGTGTGTGACTGATGTTGTAGCACTGAGCCTGAGGACAGAGATACCTGATAACAGCTGACTAATCTCTCTAGTTCCGACTCCAAGCAGCACTGTGCCACAGCATGCCTGTGTGAGGATGGAAATGTTATGTGCCACGGGCGCTAGGACTTTACTCTTTTATTCCTTCTTTTCCTCATCCTTTTCTCTCTCTATCATTCTTTCTCTTTCTCTCTTGCTGACTCTCTCCTTTGCTCTCTCTAGCCATCTATTATTCGGTAAATTTCTTATTTTCCCTCCTTATTCCTCTCTCAGCCCTCCTTACTGTCTCTCTCTCTCTCTCTCTCCATCTTTCCCTTGCTCTCTTTCTCCAGCTGTTTCTCTCAGGGGACTATATTGTCTCTCTTTTGTCCTTTTTGTCCAATTGTCTGCCTTTTTGGCAAACACAGACATAGGACACACATGGAGAGTTCAAATGCCATGTGCCATCCCAGAAGCGTGCCATGTGCCGCGCAGGAGGCATGACAGGTCATAAAGAGATCTGCTCTGGACGCATTGATCTCTTTATGAATAAAGGCACGTTGCATGTTTATGAAGTGATTGTGATTCACTATTCATTAGTGATTAGAGAACAGATCAAAGGATTATTATTCACTAAGAGAGAAACACACAAACACACACATGATGGACAACACACACACATGATGGACAACTTCGAAAACACTCCCCCTCCCCCCGAGCACACGTACGCATGCACGCACGCATGCACGCACGCACAAACACAATACAGGACAGACTTAACCTCTTATACTTAATCTCTCTTTTATACTCCACTTTTATTACACTATTGCACTTTCAACTTAAAATTTATGTGAGCAATATGCACTCTTTGTTAGTTTTTGTCATTGTGTTGTAGCTTGAATGTTATCCTCTTTTGTAAGTCACTTTGGATAAAAGCGTCTGCTAAATGCATAAATGTAAATGTAAATGAAAGTTCACAAACACTCCCCCTCCTGCCCAACACACACACACACACACACACACACACACACAAAGATGAACACGTATGTGCAGCTAAATAAGAGAGTGATTGAGTGAATTATGTGCTATTGTTATCAAATGACATCTCTTTGTCGTTTTAAACAGGATTACGTCCACCAACACATTACCATGTCATCTGTGACACTCACTAAAGTATTATGACATCCAAAACACTTAACTAAAGTGGTCTGAGCTAAACAGATTAATATGTCTTCACTAACTGATGTGTTCTCTCTCTCTCTCTCTCTCTGTGTGTGTGTGTGTGTGTGTGTCCATGAGTTTTGATGTAAATGATGTAATCATTCACGGCGTGCTGTGTGTATTATTAAGAGAGCCATATGGCACATCTGACTAATTACCACCTGTAAGTGAATGCATTCAGAACAATAAAAGTTATTCAGTCAACAGCTGTTGAAAAGAAAACAACATAAACATCTCAATATATCTTCAGCCACCCCTGAGGTTAACAGCATAAATAAACAAGTTTGCTTCTTTTATTTGCTGTTGTTTTCTTCCTCATTTAGTGGAATACTTCACACACCACTGGGCAATGATATGAGGAATATTACTCCCATTCTGCTCTCCAGCTGTGATGTGTCCAGTGCCGCAGACATTTAGAAGCTGTCTGCAAACAGCAGGAATGGACGTGGTAATTCAGTGGAATACCAAACAGACTGACAATGAGATTGACATTGTGAGTGATTTACATCATGTTTTTCGCTACCTATTTGTTTTGTCACGCTAAAATTTGCATGAAAGCAACACAAAGTAATTCTTTTACCATGGATTAAGAGCTTCCAGCTCATGTTTGATGCTCCTATGTTTTGCACTGTGGAGAATGAAGTAGTCTACCAAACAGCCTTAATGTGAGACATGATTTCAATGGCAGTACACTCAGACCGAAGAATCATGTAGATCAGCGCTGAACTGCAATGCTTTCACGATTAAAAAAAAGGAAACAATGACACTTTTCTCATGACAGTTATTCTAGCCTTATAACTGATGGATAAAGTGCAAAGTACATCACTGATTTGTCATTAATGTTGATGTTAATAACGAGAGCAGAAGCTCTGGTCTGATATGGACTTTTCCTCAGCCTAATACTCAGTGAGCAGTAATATTAACCTATGAAATATAGCAGCTCTCTCAAGACAATGTCAAAGAACAAACATAAAAAAGAGGACAGAGAGGAAACTGCTTTCCTCAAAAGGGCACTGAGAAACAGACCTCTTAAGATGTGCTGTCCCCCATTGGTCATGAGTGTGCAGCACATGTTCTGTTGTAGACATTTTTAAATGCAGCATTTTTCAGCCTCAGCTGAAAGGAAATTGCATGTCTGTGGCTTTAACACATTCACTGGTGATGCATCATATGGAGCCCACTCTTCTCCGGGGAAGGTTTTTAGTGATCTTCAATAGGTTTGCACTTTGAAATAAGCAAGCAGGTTTGTCTGTTCACCCGGGCTATATCTACCACATGGCACAGTCCTACTGCTAAAAATAGGATTTCAGGTTGGAAACAAAACACAGTGGCTGCCCATGTGGTGACCATGTGCAGAAATACAACTCTTGTGCTCTACAATGTGCAGAAATACAACTCTTGTTCTCTACAATGTGCACAAATACAGCTCTTGTGCTCTACAATGTGCACAGATACAACTCTTGTGCTCTACAATGTGCACAAATACAGCTCTTGTGCTCTACAATGTGCACAGATACAACTCTTGTGCTCTACAATGTTTGCTGTAGCCTGTGTTGAATGGAAGAGAGAAAAAGGTGGTCAGCCCCAATAATAGTGTCACAATAAGTCTGAAAAGATACAGCAACACTGCAAGAATAAACAAATAAATAAACAAGTGCATGAGTTCAAATAAACAGTGCTGTGCACTTTCGTCCATCTCTGTGATGAAAAGCTATTGTTCCTGTAGCCTTTAATTACTGTGCTCATTAACTTGCATTAATACCAGAGACACCTCAGACCCAAGACACACCTCTGCAGTGTCTGCATTTGTGTGTGTGTTCTTCATTGACTTTGTGGGAACTAAGTTTGTTTGTGTGTGTGTGTTTGGTGCGTTGTATCTATGTTGTTAATGTAGATCTTTATGTGTGTGTGTGTTTGTGTTGTGTGTTGAGGTGTTTATGTGTGTGTGTGTGTGTGTTCCCTACCCTTGACTTTGCAAGCACCTATATTCTTACACACACAGGGAGAGCCCCATAAAGCTCAGATTATAAATATAATCCTTCCCAAACAAAAGTCAGACTGTCCCCAGTGAAAACAACAAAGACAGGTTTAAATACAACGGCATGGAGGTTTGTTTCAGACTTGGGAACAGCTTTTCCAGTCCAGCCCATAGGAGAGAGGCCTCTGTAGCAAGTTCCCCCCATGGCATCTCCATCATCTGGGCCCAGCAGGACCACATCCCCCCTGCACATTCTCCTCTTCTTTGTTTGGAAATAATGAGCCTCTCATCCCACCATTTTCACAGTTTATGCAGGTGTGTGTGTGTTTGTATTTATGAGAGTGTTTGCGTGTGTGTTTGAAAGGGTGTTTGAAAGCGTAACAAAAAATCCTAATTAAAACCCGTTAAAAGCAGGTCCCATGCTGAAGGAAAGAGTAGGTTTGATTAAGGCGATTATTTCCCCAGCCCTCCAAACTACCCCCTCACCACACAGGAAAAACAAACAAACAAACAAACAAACAAAATAAAATCTCATGATTCATTATCATGCATTTTCCTAAACAGAGAACCAATTTAGGCATAGATAATGGGTGCGGGAAGGCCTCCCACTGTTTGGGTAATTGATTTGGGTTATTTGAGCCTCTGCAGAGTTTGAAGTGTCGTTAGTTTGTAATGAATGCCATGGTCGTGTGTTGGTATCCAGAAGGCAGTTTGAGGGACGAGAGAGAGAGGCTCCCCATTCCCCGTCGCCAGCACCCCTCCAACCTCCAGCTGGGAATGAAAAAATGGGTAGAAGCATTTGGTTTTTCCTCATGGAAATAAGTCAAAAACAGAAAATAGACAATTTTTTTTACAGTTACTGAAAAATTGAAGTGCTGTAATATTCTCTGGTTGAAGTGTTCAAAGGCATGTTGTTGCTTATGTGGTAAATGATCACAGCAGCATATGGCTCAGTTCAGGAGTGATGAAATATTCAAAGCTGTGCCTGGAGCTAACTGGCAGGTTACTGTGAGAGCCAGGAACAGAGGGTCAGCACACACAATACTAAGCACAACTTCAGCGTCTCGCAAGTACTCCGCTCTGCAAGACAGGCCCACTTTCACACAAAAATCACATGCAGACTTACCAAGCATCTAGCATTCAGCTTTAGCACACACACACACACACACACACACACACACACACACACACACACACACAGACACAATCATGACCTACATATAGAATACACTTTCATAATCTTACAATATGCCAAAGGCATTTTGAGTTCTTAGCATTTGTCCAGGGGATTTAACCAGAAATGGTAGAAAACTTGCTGATAGGGACTTGTTTTGTAATGTTTAAATTGGAAAAGTTAGATGCAGAACAGAAAAGGTTTGAAGGTTTGGTTTGAGAACTTTTTATACCAATGTGCCATTACCTTTGAGGGTAGTAAGAAAAGTAAGATTTTGAGCGATTAAATTCCAAGGGCATATTTACACTGGATCTTTTGGTCCAAACCCAGGTTTTTTTCTGAACCATTAGTTCATCTCCCTTTGATTAAGAGATAACATTCCAATTTACTCAGGTGTGGACCCAAGACAGCTCCTGAGTCTGTCAAAGACTGGTTTCACTTTGTACAAAGAGTTTGAGGCTCTAAACTCTTTACACAAAGTGTAGAGATGTGAAAGACTCTGGTTCACAAGGTAGGGGCAGAGAGTTTTTTACCATGAGATGGACAGGAACAATTCATCATTCAAGTCATCAACTGCTGTAGTGTTACAACCATTTGGTCATGACTCGGGTTGCAAAAGTGGGAATTTCTCCATGGAAATTAACAGGAATTTATGTGATTTTATGTGAATTAACTAGTATCTTTTTAAACTGAAAGTTTGAGACATAGCTATAGATGGTAAAAACGTATCATAATGCAAAACAATCAGATTATTCCTCAATCACAGGCGCATAGCGAACTATTTGCTGCAGAGCTACAGAAACCTATTGACACGTGCATTTTGCATAGACCTCAAAATTGACCTCATCTAAACATCCTCAAAACCCAGTCCTAGTGGGATTTAATATGAGATCAAACACTTTTCGAAACATCAAGGCTGTCAAGAGGTGATGCAGAAGTCTGTGAGGCAGACGTTTCTGCCTACAGCTAACACAGGCCAAGAGTTCTGTCCAACAGCACGTCACACCCTCTCAGTCTAGGTTGCATGGCCTCAGTAAAGTTTTATAGCTGGTCTCTGCGCTCGACAATCACTACACACCTTAAATCCCCACTTTTGATAGGTTGTGAAAGTCAAAATCTGGAAGCTGTTTTCCTGCATTGAGTCCATCAACAGAGGAAACCTGAGCCTTTGGAAAGGTACCTGCAGCAGCAAAATGTGACATTGAGCAAAAGCACTAGGTAGTGCTAGCCTGGCTATCTCTGCACTGCCAGACATCCCACTGTTGTGAGTTCTTCTGTACTATACACACACCTCATCTGCTGCTATACACACACACCTCATCTTCTGCTATACACACACACCTCATCTGCTGCTGCCCCACCTATCCCACTCCTCTCCCCTTTCTTCTACAGTATCTCAGACACTTTGCCTGTCTGCTAGAATGCTACATGTGTTGTAACATCCATCCATCCCTAACTTATATAACAAGCAATGCATCAGGAAGGCCAAGACAATCATTAAAGATCCCAGCAATCCTAATCACAGGACTATTCCAGCCTCTACCACCTGGAAGTGGCATCACAATCTCAAGCTTGGACCACCACACTCCAGAACAAGCAATCAGGCTTTTTGAACAGTAATCAACAGTGACAGCCTTCGACTATGCATATCAGTCTTTGAACGGACATTAACATGCTCTCATGGAGGCACACACACACATAGCACTACCTGTATACCCATTAGGTATCCTTCTAATGACATTTAGTGTTATTTCTTTCTAATTAACTGGAAATAAATTCAGTAATTTTAGGGAAACTACACAGTTATCAGGGCTGTAAAATGCAGAATCACCATCATGGGGCAGTGGTGGCATTGTGGTTAAAGGACCTGGCTAGCATGCTAGTAGCCTGGAAAATTGTGAGCTCGTGTCCACTTGAGCAAGAGAGGAGAAAATGTGGGCACTGCAAGATGAGGCATCGTTCATGTGCAGGTCTTGCAGTGTGCCACTCAGCATCATGGTGAGCAGACTGTGCTTCACAGAGTGGCATGACCTGAAGAGCACACACTGAGGCACGCCTTTTCTACATATTTGTATTAGTTTGCTGTGTTCCTTAGTTTGCTGTGTTCCATTTTTGCCTCCTAAAATCCAGCCCCTCACCCATGGTGTAGGAGGTGGTAACAGCACATTGGCAGACACAATGTTTACAGATGTCCTGGCAAACAGGGCTCTGGTATGGACTGTTTTTAAGTACGTTTTGGATGGTCATTGAGCCACCATGTTGGTTTTTCGAAAGACATGTTAGTATTAGTCTGCAATGGAGTTACATTTGTATGTACAATTACAACAACAACAAAAAACACAGTCAGTGACATACAGTGACAAACTTTTTTGTCTTTGGAGCTTGGAGAGGTTTTGGACACTTGGAAGTGCCTACATGCACTATTTAAATATTGCTGTTTAATACCTGGACACTCTTATATATCTGCTTCAGACTTCGATGTTTTGGAATAGAAACTTAATGGTGAAAACAAAATTCTTAGGTGAATGTTTGTCTTGGCACATTTGTCTTCTTCAGTTGAAGCTATAAATGATGTTTGTACCATGCAAACAACTTGACATATTATATTGTGTAAGTGCAAATTGTTCCAAATTAAGGTGAAATATGCTCCCCCCCCCCACACACACACACTTCTGGCTAAAACCCCCTATCCTACCCCTAACTCCTAACCCTAAACTCTTATCTCTAACCCTAACCCTAGGCTAAAACCCCCTATCCTAACCCTAAAGGCGCCTCATGCTCTCCTCAGGCGCAAACATTTGCATTTGCCCGCCTTGACTTGTAGGGAACTGCAACCTGTTTCAACACATATGACCGAAGGCCATAAATTCTCAGGTGGGCGATTTCTAATCGTGGCTGAATGTAGCTCAGTGGTAGAGTGCATGCTTTGCATGTATGAGTCCCTGGGTTCAATTCCTGCCATCTCCAATTATGCAGCTGTAAAGGAACATTTGTAGGCGCGGAGGAAATGTGGCTGGATAGATCGCAAGCGTCAGCATTTACACCGAAAGGTCAGTGTTGAAAGCACGTTGTCCAGTTGGAGCCAGGCCTACCGCATTGCGCAGCAAGGCCATAGCAGCGGCAATAGGCAACATGAAGAAAGGCTGGACGTTTTTGCAGCGTTTTGGGTTGATGACAGAATGCAGACAGATATTTGCCTTTTATTAGCTGAAGGGGATGTAGCTCAGTGGTAGAGCGCATGCTTTGCATGTATGAGGCCCTGGGTTCAATCCCCAGCATCTCCAATTGGCTCTAAAGGAACATGTGTGGTTGTGGAGAAAATGTGGCTGGATTGTTTGCAAGTGACAACGTTCATGTTAAAGGCGCAAAGTTTGTGTGGCCGCACAGTCTTCATGTTGCAGCCATGATTTTTTTTTTTTTTTTGACAGGGCGGATTTTTGCTTTAACCAGGTTTCAAGGGGCAGAAGGAAAGCACCTGGACAGGGACTTGAACCCTGTACTGTCAAGTCAGAAGTCTGATGCTCTACCAACTGAGCTTTCCAGGCTTCATGCAAATGTAGGGATTTTTTCCCACATTTGTTCTCATTAGCTAATAGTAGCGCTAGTAGTGCACTTGCTTAGCATGCAAAAAGGAACTAGCAGGATCGACTCCCGCATTCTCCAGTGCCGTGGGCTCCCTGAGGCCTGCCTTTCAGGGAAGTGCCGGAGACTCCCCCCCCCCCTCAGCAGATGGTGGCTGTTGCGCCTTGCCGGGAAAGTTTCATTTTTGATGTGCCGTGAGCGAAAAATCTGGGATTTGAACCCACAACCCTGAGATTAAGAGCTCATTCTCTACCGACTGAGCTAGCAAGGCTTTGTCACATAGCTCAGCAACCTGATGGTGAGCAAAGACATGTGCCAAACATCCATATTTCTGTATCAACGTCGGCTCGTAGAGACTCGTGGCTGGTGGCGTTGGAAAGCATCTCTTGAGGGCTGTCTGTATCTATACCAGAGAATTTGCTCACCCGTGTTCACCCATTAAGGGTAAATACCTCACATTAAGGAGGAATACCTCCAAGATGGCTACCACTACCTTCATGACGTAATGTGACAAGACCAAATAGAGAGCCAATCAGAGATCTGAAAATGAGGGGGGACTGTGAAGTCACAATGCTAGAACTCCATTTTCCCCTTAAATTCTCCCAGTTTAGATGCCTTCGCTATATTTTAGAAGTAAAACTATATTAATATTGCTGTGGCAATGTAGTTGGGCATCTTCATCAAAGCTGAGGGGCAGATCTGAGAAGTTGTACTTTCAAACTTCCAGGCACAGATGAGAGGATATGATGTTACAGGCAAATATTTGCTATCTGAAAGTGAGCTGGACTCCCAGCACTGTCAAGTCCTGAGTCCTTTCTTCTCCGGGCTGAGGACATGCAGCTCTGATGGATGCCTACCCCAACTTTGGCTGATCTACAAGCGCTGTCTCTTCTCAAAGGGGGGTAGAGGGGTGCAACAGGCCTAATCTTGTTCATCAAACAATCTGTCTCTTCCCGCATTCCTCTCCCCCACCCAACTCACTCCTCCTGACCCTACCACACACACACGCACGCACACACTTCAGGCTAGTAACACTTTGTGATGTGTGTCTGTGTCTGTCTTCTATTTCATCGGGCTCCAGGCAATGAAAGGTGTGTGTCGTCTTCCATCTCCTATCAGGATAGTGAATCATTGGCCATTTTCAACTTTTCCGTCTCAAATTTCAAACTATCTCATCTCCTTCCTTCCTTTGCTTTTTTCCCAGCCAGACTCACCACTTTATACAGGACGGATCTCATTTCTGTGTGGTGTATATCTCTCTGACAGGCCCCTGCAACCAAACTTATATGATTATAGCCCAAATCAATCCTTTCTTCATTCTGCAGTGACCATCTACAAATAGAGTTCCTGCTCAATCTTGTTCTGAGTTTGGCAACATCAGGACTGTAAATAACCTGCTGATGTGTTATGACGAGGTGGTGCTGAGAAAATAAAACACTTTATTCAAAAATAATAATAATAAAAAAACTTTATGATTCAGAGTCTGCTTGATATGCCTTGGGGCAAAAAACAAAACAACCAGAAAAGCAAAATGGTGTAAGTATTCATCTCACACCATATTAGCATGCACATCTCTGAATAAAACACATCTCTGATAACCACTGATATCTCTGACAAGTCAGTGCATACCAAGTGCGGATTTTTGCACAAAATATTCTCACGAAATTAAGCAGGTGATTAACGGTGTTGGAAAAGTTACTTTGGAAATGTATTTTTGAAACAAGTTGCTTTATCTAAAATGTAATAGTGTAACTTTCAACTACTTGAACAAAGTAATGTAACTAATTACATTTGATTACTTTTGGATTAGTTTTCAAAATTTGGTATGGATATTCTCAACCGTAAATCATTTTAAATCTTGAAACCTGAGACTGTTAACATTACAGTATTATTCAACACTGACTACTGTCAAAATTATTTTAAATTTCCTCGACACAGCCACAGCAATGTCAGACTTCAATACCTCTTTTTACAGTGAGATAATTCTGAGGTGACATACAAGCCTTGACACAATTTTTTTTGACATAAATAAAAATAAATGCATTAATCTTTGCATAAACTATCACTGAATAAGCAGCTGTATTCATGCAGGATTGTGTGTTCAGGCACCTTCCTGCTACAGCTAACTGTGTCAATTACTATGTATCAGATCATGGCGTAGCCTAAGTAGTAGTCTAGGTAGTACCCTAAGTAGTAGCCTAGTAAAACCTAGTGACAAGGCTGAGTAGCCTAAGTAGTAGCCAAGTAAAACCTAGTGACAAGGCTGCATCACCCAATGTTTAGCTAAGACCTACATTTATCCTTAGCATGGTCAAAAGAGGAAGAACACACATTGTCTGATAAAGGTTCACAGGTGAAAGTGTGGCTGAGCTGTGTAAATTACATTGTCAGCTAGCTGGCTAGCCATCTCACTTGTGAATGGACATTACAGACTGCTGAGTTTACAGCAGTCAACAATACAGGGCATGGTATGGCATGCATCCATGCATGTCCTTCCTACTATTGCATAAATCACAATGTCGTAACCATGACAAAACCACCAAAGCAACAAAAAATATTTTATTGAACATATAAGCAATGTTTCTGCAGAGGATATTCAGATGCAACTGAAATTGTAATCCTTGAATAATTCTGAAATAACTCATTTTAATGACACTTTTTTAAAGTAATTTAAAACTCATTAGAAGTTACTTTTATTTTGAATTTAAATTACGTTGCATTGTGTAATTGTGTTACATGTAACTTGTTACTGCCTAACTCTGGTGATTAGATATATACAGTTCTTACAAGCACTTCCACACTGAGGACAAAATGTCCATGTGTTTTTCCAACAACATTGTGTCCAGCGTGCACCGACCTCTACTCTTTTTGCTCATTCCTCTCCATGTCGTGTTCATCCCTCTTCAAGCCATGCTGTTGGTGATACAATGGAGAGGAAGCCTGACATCACTTTACACTTTCTGACCACTATACCAAGACAGGAAGCAGATCAATGTGCTACAGGCCGATCTGATAAATGTGCAGAGTTCATAATATAACCTATAGGGTAGGTCATAGGTCATACGTCATTATGTACTGTGTATAGATTATACAGTCTCTCTTCCTCTTTTGTAATGCTGAATGCAGATGATATTTCATTGATCACTTTTCACCATAATTCACTGTTCCCTGCTGTGTGTGCTTGTATGTGTGTGTGTGCATGTGTGTGTGTGTGAATAATACAGCGGAACATCTACCTTCTGAAGATGACCTTTTCCTCCTCTGAACAGAACCTGGAGAGGGGGAATGCCTTCCACATAAGCTGTCACATCTGTGAAGAATTCTTACAGTATTACAGTATCTCTTCATTCTTGACCTTTATGGAAAGCACAATCCCACCAATAACAATGGAGTCTTTGCTTTCACTAACTGCATTCACCCCCCCATCAAGAAAAAAAAATGCACACATCCATACACTGCTCCCAACAAACAACAACATTTGGGTTCATGTAGAATGTCAGTCTGTAGCCATTTTTCTTAAAAAAAAGATTTTTTGCTTTAAAATAACCATCAGAAAGTTAGTGGAAGCCCCAGACTCCTATTTTGTCACGCAAAGTTAAAGGAGAAATCCAGTGTGAATCAATCCACAGACCTGTTGTTTGAAGAAGAATGGGGAAATGGGATACAACATAGAACAAATAGTGAATTGGTGGCCAACAAACTTTCATTTTTCTAATGTGTCCCATTCAGTTAGCATTAGCTGCCACTGCCAGATTGCTAGTCAGTCTGTGTTGTGTTTGCTTTTTCCTAGACAGCACTCTGACCTCAAACAAAAGGACAACACATGGAAACAAACCAGATCTCCTCCCTTCTGCTCCATAGAGTGTGATTTGGATATGTCCATTCACCGTAAATGTAACGAAAAGACCTGAGCAAAAGAGAGAGAGAGAGTCGCAATAACTGTGGTCCAAAAATGCAGTTGTACACATGGTCCATATAAACTTCAAATAGTTCCCAGAAGTGATTGACATTTGAAAAGATTTTATTAAAATGTCTTAAATAGCCAGCAAGCTAATTAACTGAAGTAGGGGAGGTTGCTCACAACCAAATTCATTACAGCATCACTCAATAAACTTTGGAATGAACGGCATAACAAACAGTTTGTCTGTGAATTTCTGTCCATGCTGTAATCAATCAGAAAAAGGAGCAAAATGCTGGCAGTCTGACTGTGAGCATCTTGTTGTGTGGGTAAGAGGAGAAAGAAATGGTTGGTACAAGTGCACAGGGGTGACCTTACGGTCATAAGGAACTATGACAACAAAACACTACGTGAGGTATTCAAGCAATGCAATGTGCACCTTCCACCGAACAAAACAGAATGGTTTAAGTTTCCTAAGGTTCTGATTATTAAAAACAAGGCTTACAATAACACAGAAGCTTACAGAACCTAAAAGAATGACCCAATTTGGCCTTTGTTTCTGTTGTGTATGTCACTGTTACACGCACACATTCAACCTTAGGTGCCACAATGATGCACATAGACAGTTGCACATAGAAGCCACACTAGGTCCTGTCCGATGTTAACCTTGTATGTTGATGGTGAAATGATGGTGCCAGGCTGCAATTTGTGTTCTTGGTTGCGGTAGTCCCTGGCTATCACCTGTTGTCCCACACGGAAGGTGCGCAAGGAATGCATTTGAAGGTTGGCCAGCCTTTCAATGTCAACGTATAGACTCTGGACAGGGTAGGGTCACGACCTGTCTCTCGTGCAATCTCCTCACTTGTGACTGGTAAAGAATCCACTTGTGCCATGTGGAACATATCCACCGCTTCCTTGGTGTTTACTGGTGTTTACTGGCAGCTTGTAGTGGCAAGCGGGACAGTCCGTCAGCATTCCCATGATGGTGTGTGCCCTTGTATTCAATGCTGTAGGTGTGAGCACTCAGGAACAAGGCCCTCCGTTGCAGTCGTGCAGCGGCCATGGCTGGAACTCCCTTAGCTGGATTAAAGATGGACACCAGAGGCTTCTGATCTGTGAGAAGGGTAAAGTGTTTCCCATACAAATACTGATTGAACTTTTTCACTCCCCAGACCAGACTAAGAGCTTCTCTGTCAATTTGTGCATAGTTGCGCTCTTGCACTGACAAACTTCGCCTGCATTTGTCAGTATTTTGTTCAGCTTTTCAGTTGTAGAGCTCTAACACCTTAACAATGTCTCTGTACGGCTTTTCAGCCGGTTTGTCTGGCGACATGAGGCTGTGTAGCAAGTTATAAAAGTCTTAGCTCCCATTACAATAAGCAAGTACAGCTACCTTTTTCGATTCTGGAATGTCGTTTGCAACACAGTATTGATCCAACCTTTCGATGTACGTTGTCCAATCTTCCAATGCACTATCAAAAATGTCACGTTTTTCCAATTACTCCTGCCATGGTTCGTCTATTCTCCGCGTCATTGTCTTGCGTTTCTGTCATTTATTCGGTGTATCACTGAGCTAGCTTCCAACACAACTAGCAGTAAGCTTAGCTAGCCAGAGAACAACACTCACAACTTCCACCTTCACGGATGCTCGTTCTTCTTCCCGTTGAAGTTTTCCACTTCCCTCTCAAGTGAAAGGCACGCTCCGATTGGTATCCAAGAACTCACATATCCTCGTCGCCAATTGTTGTGTATGTCACTATTACACGCACACATTCAACCTTAGGTGCCACAATGATGCACATAGACAGTTGGATCCTTTTATAAGCTTGTAGCTCTCTTCATCGAAGAACTCGCTATTCAACAGTTACACTCCAGTGCGCATGCCTTCATTACCCACATCACACAATACTATCAATGCACAGTAACATGAAATAATATAGGGCCCAACATCCCCTACATAACAGGCTCCATCTCTATCGAGAGGTAGTGAAGTGGGGGTGTGTGAATAGCCTGGTTCTCACCCATACTGATCTGCTATGCACCTCGGTCTGGCCAGCAGGCTTACCTCCACTTCTCTCACTCCACTCCAATTCGGCTGAGATAGGGAGCCGATCAACCCAAATGTAGTGTTTAGACATGAAATTGAGAAGACTGAGAAGCATAGCAGATCTACTGATGAGAACCAAGTTAAGGTGTGTGTCAGGGAATGGAGCACGGAGAGGAGGTTTGCTGTGGAGTGTAAACACTTCTGCACATCACTGTATACAGTACTACAGTAGCATTTAAAGAGAGAGCAAACCTAAGAAGTCTACGTAAAGAGGGAGGACAACAGAAATTACAGACATTAAGTTAAAGAAGGTTAAGGTTAAGGTATACCACCAAAGGCCTGATGTGGAGCAATATCACAGTACAGAAAGCTTTTAAACGCCACTGAATATGGATGACATACCAATGCCCAGGGCCATCTGCCTCATGCCACAGTGAAGATTCTTGTCCAAGACCACAGCTTTTAAGAAAGATGGGGAAACAGCTTGAGTCCACGTTTTCTTTCTTTGTTCCTCCTCTGTCACAGGTAGGTAATTACATGTAATCGGCCCACCCTCCTCCCATCTACAGACACCACACCACACCACATGTGGTCAAGCAGCGTGGTCCAGCAACACACACAGCCCTGAAGAAAAAAAAATACAACAGACATGCCTTGTTTTCAGAATAGTATTTGTCGTGTGCCTTGTTTTCAGAATAGTGTCTGTCATAGCAGATCAGTATGAGACCCAGGCTATTCACCCCCCACTCCCACAAACCTCTCAATAGAGATGAAAACAGCTGTAATTAGCAAGCATAACAGCCAACAATAGTAATGCTAAGCTGAGAAAAGAGCCACTCTGGCCCAAGCAAGTATATTTCTGAAATGAAGACATGATAGTGGAATAGAGCTCTAAGCAGCTCTGAGTGCTACCTCGGTAGCAAACTTCGGTGTAAACCCATCAGTAGCAGAGCTCAGCAGAAATTGCGCTAATAGCCACCTCTATGGAACGTGATTTCTTTGTCAAACTTTACATTTTTAAAGTGAGGTTAATTCATGACTTCATGTTTTATATTTACATAAAAGAAACTGTCATGCCCCTTATTCACAGTGCGTCTAATATTTGGGAAATTATGGTATTTGGAGTAAAGAGTTTGTTGGGGCAGTGTGGGGTCAGCTTTATCTGTCAGCTTGGCTCTTGCTGACACCTGACCTGAGAAGGCCTCAGCAAGTCAGGCCTTGAGTGATGCTCTCATTTGGTGCCTTGCGGAGCAATCCACTGCGTGCTAACCGTAGCCCCAGCGTGTGGTAGCCACCCCTGCATTAGCAAGGCTAATTAATGACTAATCACTAACATGGGGAGTCACCTCCACAAAGGTGCTGGTCTCTGGTGGACTGGATTTGTAACAGAGAAGGGGGAAAGGTTGACAGCATAATTGTCAGCATGACAGAGTATTTAAATAAAGATGTAAAGTGTGTGTGTGTGTGTGTGTGTGTGACTTTCAAGGTTAATCACTTGGAGTGCCCATAGGGGAGACTAAAACCAGCTCAACAGTTTCATGTTTGCTTTGTCCTCCTAAACCTATTTTAGCTAAGCAAACGGTCTTATGAGATGCCTGTCTTTTAGCTAAGCAAACGATCTTATGAGATCCCTGTCTTGTAGCTAAGCAAACGGTCTTATGAGATGCCTGCTGGTCTTATGAAATTGCACCTTCACTTATTGCACCTTACATATTGCACATTTCACTTTTTTCCAAGAAGAGCTACCCCGAACTTTCCTTCTTGCTGGAAGCTTATATGTTTACTTGTATGTCGTATGTCTTATGTCTATTCATTGTGGATGTCTGTGTGCACTTCATGTCCATGAGTGTAGCTGTGTGTTTTTGTGTGTGTGTGTGTGTGTGTGAGTGTGTGCGTGTTTCTAGTTTAAATTGCACATTTGGTGTCTGGTGAAACGCAACTTCAGTCCTCTGTGTAATGCCTGTTACATAGTGAATTGACAATAAAGTACACTTTGACTTTTTTGACTTTGACTGTTCCATAATGTGTGACTTTGTCTTGGTACACTCTTAAAACGAATGTGTTGGAAATCAACACATCTCTTGTGTAAGTTTAATTTCAACAAAAGTTGTGTTATATTTCAGAAATGTTTAACACAAAAAATGCACAAATAACCAACACAAATATGTGTACCTGCGTTTGGCCAATCAAAGCATCTGCATCACTGTCAGCGCGAGCGCTCTTTTTAAATTTTGGCTCCGCCCCTGTCAATAACTGAACAACGGTGAAGTTAGACGTTTACGTTTTTAGGGGAGAGAAAGTTGGTTACCTGATTTTTGGAAAGATTGGATGGGGCTGAGAGGTCGAAAACTCATCACTCTAACTCAAGGTAAGTGTTATTCAGTGACACTACTTACAAAGACACTAATATGAATACATACGTTTTACAGTGATAGCTTGACATCTATGGTAGAACTATGCTGAAAACAGTTTGCTGGTATGCTAAGGGGCCATTAGCTAGCTTGGAGGGCAATAACCAAGCGAAAATAAACTTTGTTCGACGGTAAAGGTTTGACTGGTACAGTAGTTTTAAGTTTATCATTCATAGCGTGTGACCTCAGATAGAAGGTTGTTATTAACTTAAGACGAATTTGATTGTAACCTTCGTGAGCTCGGTTAGTAAATTGTTAGCTAAGATGACGTTGTGCTAACTAACAACCGTTGTCTTGTGCTGAGGTAAATAGAAGTTATTGATTATTTGAGATCGTATTAGTTGGAAATGCCTGCAGTGGTATTTAATACGCTCCAAGCAGAGCTCGTTAAATGTTGTTACCAGTTGAAATGTGGATATGTAAAACAATTCTGGTTTGTCTTATTTTCAGATTTTTATTTTTCATATGTGGCTGGCAGCGCCATTCTAAGATCCACGATCCCAACCAAGGTAAATCATCATACCACAACAGAACAGCTAGTTTTTACCTGCGTATCCCTGAAGCTGAGCTTAAGTGACATTATGTGGGTAACATGCCCATCATGAATAATCCTTCAATTCATTTTATAGACTGAAGTATTTACCTTTAACTTATTTTGAAAAACAATGATATGAGACAGATGTGTGCAGATTGTTAACTTACTGCAAATGTATTTATTTATTTATTTATGTATGTATGTATTTATTTATGAGAAAGGAATGTGAAGTATTTATCTAACTTATTTTGAAAAACAATGATATGAGACAGATGTGCAGATTGTTAACTTGCTGCAAATGTATTAATTGTATTTAGTTATTTATTTATTTATTCCATGTATTGGCAATTTGTTGTGATTTAATTAATAAAATTCATGTCAATTTGTAATCTTTACTTTGGTTGTATTTTTTTCTAAATGTATGCTAGTAGGTACAGGTCAGGTACATGAGTTACACAATACATGTTGATTGAACATAAAGTAACACAAAAACCTGTTGTGAACAGTTACACAAAAGTTGTGTTGAATATAGTAACACACCTAATGTGTTAAAACCAACAAAAGTTCTGTTGTCCCAATCTGGACATAGAGATGTGTTAAAAAACAACACAAGTTGTGTTATTTTCAACACATGTGTTTTAAGAGTGTATCAATCAGAAATGTGTGAATTACATTGTAGGCCTACAGCAATTTAGAATTTTAGATTCCAGAATACACCATTTCACTTCTTTATGCACAATGAGGTTTTAATGGGAAATTAACAAATGAATAGTTGTGTATGTGCTACTGGGAAGTGGGAAAAGTCCCAGTTTAGAGTGACGAAGTCATTCTTAAATAAATAATAGTTGAAAAAAATCTTGTTCTAAACTCAGTCACTTTGTTGTTTATTTACACGTTATTCATTAGCAAAGGTGATTGTGATGTTGAGCAGTACGTGAGACCTTTTTAAAGGAACTTTTCTGAAATTGGCTTAAAGAAACACTGCCATTTGAAATCCCACCCAAACTGTGGGGGTCTAAGCTATCTGTTTGATGAGGTGGGATCAGGACTAGAGGTGCCTCACACAGCTCCTGGAAGAATGCTGTAGTGTGCAGTTGAAGGTATAGTCCAGAGTCAGTCAATCCATACCTCTGTGGGTCTGCAGCATGTTGTTGATACAAATAAGAACGAGAATATTTGGTAAAAACAGCTGCCAGTGCTAACTGATGAGGGCAAGGACACTTCATTTATGTTTGGTTTCCCTGTGCCTGTTAGCTGTTGGTTCAAAAATTTGATCTGTGTCGTACCGAATTTTCTCTTTCACGTAAACAGGGCTACAGGTTGATTGACTCCAGACCTTTCCTTAAAGTGTGTGTGTTTTGTAATTTAACTGGACTTGGGTTAAAAGAGCCTTTTCAAGCTGCACTGTACTTACTGACTTCTGTTCATTTAGAGATTCAGTCAAGAGTGATGATGACAGTGTTGACACTTGGTGGAGATCATCTGGTGGGCCTTAAATTGCCCCCAAATATAACTCACACCAAATTAACTTCCAAACAGGCGTATTCCACTAGTACGGTTTGACACGCACTGCACATTTATCTATAAACGTGCACATTTATGTTTCTAATGACTTTTTATTATCAATATTATTACAGCGAAAATATTTTAAGACTGATTGAAGTGGGCCTGTTAATTGTGTTTGTGACAGAGCTCTTCAGTATGCCTTTGGTCTCTGTAATTTGGTGATGGAGTGTGTGAGTAGCCTACTCATTGCAGTTTAGATATTACAATGCCTTCAGTGTAGCAGACATTTCCATAAAAATGCTTGCCACTGCAGTGCACACAAGGTAAGTAATAGATGCATTCACATTGCCATGCAAATACACTTTGGAAATTGCATAATCATTCATGATTGCGTATGTCTGCATATACTTTCTATGCTTATTTCAAATCAGTTTTGCATGAGGTATAGCGAGCAGCGCTGTGCTTTGGCATGTTCATATTCTTCTCATGGTTTACAAATCTGGCTGTCCTTAAAGTTCCCTACAGTTTCCCTCAATGAGTTCACTCCTAGAGTTTCCTTGGCCTGGCTCTCTGATGATGATGATGATGATGATGATGATTATATATGATTAGATACCCTTAACTACTGTAAATTGGCCTATTGCTGTGCTCAACTTGGGTGCTTGGGGGTCTTTTCTTCCACAAGTCTCTGGGTGTTTTTGTCCTTTGTCAGGGCAGATGGGAAATCACTCCTCTACCCCAGTAGTCTGCTATTACCCCAGCAGCAGTTATGACTGGGGCCATTTCCTCCTCTTCCAAATTAGAAATTAGGCTCACATTCACGGACAAAGGCACTCGCCGGCTTCCAAACACACAGGGCCCTCTCTGTGTGTTGATTGGTTCGGAAATCGTATTCCTCTGTAAAAGTTAGATAATGATGGTTTCATTTTTTTGAAAAAAAAAAAAAAGTAAGAAAGAGACAATTGCTGTGTTACACTACAGACAAGGTGTTGGTGACTGTAAGTATGTCCAAGCTTCCATGTTGTGGCTGGGAGTGAGCACGCCTAAAGTCTACTTTTTGTTTTAGAAATCCTACATTTTTGAGGAATAGACAATGTGCATTCACACATACACACTCACTGTAAGGATCCTCTTTGAGTGCTGTCACCGGCTCCGGCTTATTTATCCTAAAGTTTAGATCCTCTGCCACTCCACCACTTTTCTTGGTCTCTGTCAGCTTGTGATCTGGTTCCAATATTGTACGTTGTTTAAATATTATTTATCAGCCTATATAAAGCTATGGCATGATGATCAGTAATGTCACAGTTTGTGCATTATAGCAAAGTAGAATAACATATTCTATGATACACAGACAAGGAATTTGAAAATGTCTGTTACAAGTGGGCAACACTGTTGTGCGCAGTCTGTGCATACATGAACACCTCCACTCCCCAGCATTAAACTTGACCTGCTGCACTCTGTGAGTTAAATAGGCCTAACAAGTAAAACAGAGCTGTGTAATGAGGGAAATGAGTAATTGAGGGAAAATAGGCTTCAACATTGGAAGAGTCAACACTGGGCCAGTTCAGAGGAAAGTCCGAGGTATGAAGAAACTTCAAATTCGTTGTCGTCAGTGAAAACATTTGTTGCCACGTTAGATGTATGAGAACCAGGGCAATGGAAATGGTTAACAAATGAAACAGTCTGGTTTTATACAGGCATCATTTCTGTCAAACATACAGCATCATAAGCTCTATCTATTTGCCCAAATCTAGTAGGCTACAGCTGAATGGTGCTCACAAATATTGGTTTAATAAATGGCAAATGTCGGCCCAGTATATTGTTGTCATGTAATCTTAAGCATATTTACAATTGTCTTCATCAACATTCATAAATCCATTATTTGGGAAAACTTTAACTTACAATGTTAAGCCATTAATGCAACCATAGTTTACTTTCAGCCTCATCTTCTCACGTGGGGGTTTGGCTGATTTGGGATAGTGCCAACCCATCCATTCATGAACTGGTACCTCTAGAGATTTTGTAAAGAACACAATTTATGGTCTCTTACATTTCTCCACTACCAAGAAATGGCACTGGTGTTCAGTGCCAACATTTTATCTCCTCACAGAAGTTGTAGCATAGATGCTAATTCACCCCCGTATCATCATAGATGCTGAACTTAGCATTAAAAACAAGTAGGCCAGAGGTCTGAGCAAAACTCTTTGCAACCGCTAAGGTATATCTAGATTTCTAGGCTACTATTAGCAATTATCAGACAATAAATATGCAAATAGGTTTGTCCTTTCTTTGCCTACATTTTTGGGCCACTTCTGTGAAGTGCACTATAGTTGTAGGCTAAGTCCTAGTAATCTCCAAAATAGGTTGCTGGCTGTTAATGCAAACTCCAAGGTTTTCCTCCAAAACTGCAATTTTGCACTCAAAAAAAATGCAAAAGCTGCAGGTATTTTTTGCAAGCATTGTAGTGTAACTGCACAAAGATTAGGAATGTCCTAATTTTTTAGGCTTTGTCCTCACTTTTAGACACAAGTGTCCTTTTCTTAGTCTGGCTGGTGGTCAACCCTGAGGTCGCAGTTTGAAAAGCCGATTCAAAAGATCACAATTCCTTGGCCACTTAGATGATTTGCACCGTCACAGCTCCCGTTGTTATCGTGTTAAGCCCGCCCAAGGACTCTCTAGAAATAGATAGAGCATAGTGATTGGTCTTTCCATGCTTTGGTAAGACCAATGGTAGACCTACTAGGGCCCCAATGGTACGTGGCTAGACATACCCGTTGAGCAAAACTATTTGCTACCACTAAGCTGAATCTAGATTTCTAGGCTAGGTTTTACCAGGACACCAGACCAGATACACGTCTGGTGGAAGATCCTTAACAAAAGTTATTATCTTGCTAAAAAGGCCAATGGGAGGAGTGGACACAACTGTCAACTGCCTCTTTTCTGATCATCTTCATGAGCTGCTTGCCAACAGGCCTCTTTCAATGGTGGAGGAGCAGGGAGTGGATATGGGTTTTGTGCCCATCACCCAATGGTGGAGGAGCAGGGAGTGGATATGGGTTTTGCGCCCATCACCCAATGGTGGAGGAGCAGGGAGTGGATATGGGTTTTGTGCCCATCACCCAAGATACAGGTGAGCTGGAAATGTACCAGCCTATTCTCAGCTGACAACGAAAGTAACAAAAACGGCAAATCAAGTTGGCCCTTGGTTCATCTATGGTTATTTTAAGATTGTTTTCCATATAAACCCTGTGTGTAGGTTTGGAGAACGCTAGCTGTAGGTTAATTGTCACACTCACAAACATTCATGGTTGCATTGTGCCCCTGACATGATGTTCCCACTTTGTTATTTTTTGGTATACATATTATAAAAACTGAGAATGTTCTTGGAAGGTCAGTGTCCAGTCCAATATTTCAGCATATCGAAGTCAGCGAACATGGAGGAATTCACAGTGCAAAGACACAAAGCCTGATGTTTGAATGAGATTAGTTTAACACCCCCATCAGCTGTTGATTAAGTGTTCATACTGACTTTTTTCAGAGCTTGTAGAACCTGCTGATGCGGTTGTGGAGGGGGACGTGGAGACTGAGGACCAGCCAGATGCTACAGGATCAAGGCCTATCAGCAAGCCCAGCACCAGCTCTTCAAGCAGCAGGTGAGAACTGTTAAACACCTCTGTTAAATTGCCACTCCATCTGTTGAAAATACTGTGTGTAAATTAATTTGTGTTATTGCTATTACACAAAATAAATCTCTAAATGGGTTCTCGGGTCTCCCCAGCATAACGACAATGTCAGGAAAGATCTTATACTCAAACTATCCCCAATACAACCCAAATGCTACTACATCTATGTGGTACATGTTCACATATTGTTAATGCAATTGTTATACCAAGCTGTCTGTGGTCCAGGGGGTACTTGCTTGGACCAGAGTGTCCCAGGGGGTACATAACAGTTAAACGTTTGGGAACCACTGCTGTGTGGGGTCTATAACTAGTCAAGGCTACATCAGGACTTGACTTGTATGTGCAGGGACTGGACTGCCAAGGAGGAAGAGGAGGGCACAGGCTGATGAAGCACTATGGTAACTGCAGCAAGACTTCCAACAGCAGCAGCAAACAATACAGAATGAGTTTTTATCTGAACAAATACAGAATGTAACTGAATGACAGGAATGTATTGCATCATCAATCCTGGAGAGCAACAACATGTTAAAGTCAGCACTCTTGGAACCCCCACCCCCACCACGGCCCTTCCTCCTCGCTATTACCCTGGCTACCCTCCTGGCCACGTGACAGAACTTACCATGATCTAATATGATATGACATATGCTAATATTTAAAGCATTAGTCATAGAAAGACTATGATGATATAATATATCTTTAGCTTGTTGGTTTCATCCTTTGAAGATAAAGTACTTTAGGCCAACGTATACTTTCATGTTTACTTGCTATAGCTTTACAAAACTATTTCAACAAGTGGAGCAACATGGTTATGTTATTTTCCAGCACAATAAAAGACCAAAACAACAGATGAGGGATGTTTTATTAAAGCTTCTCACGCCAGAGAGGAAGGTGGGCTGCCATCACATAATCAGCGAGTGCTTGCCTGTGCCACACGGCACTCTCTGATGTGGATGCAGTGTGAGTGCTTGCCGGTGCCACACGGCACTCCCTGATGTGGATGCAGTGGGAGTGCTTGCCTGTGCCACAAAGCACTCTCTGATGTACAGGTAGTGTGATCAAGCAGCACACTGTGGTAGCTCCTCCTCCAACCAGCTTGGCATTACAATTTCCTCCTCATATTCACCCAATTTGTGCAGGGCACAGCATGTGGCCATTACATATGAAACAATGTGAAGTGACAGTTACTCCACTTCAGTAGCACCCTCCACCATGACTTCAGTCTCTCATAGGACATCTCTACTGTGGTCCTGGCAGAACTCAAATAAATATTTAGACTCTGGGGTTTGAGCAACACTTTGCAAACACACAGTTTATTGAGTTTGGAGTCAGGGGTATGGGAAAGGTGAACCAAGCAGGTGGCGGCCGGGTCAGGGGTGCAGTGGTGGTTCTACACTGAATTACTCCGCAGGCCAGACCATCTCCGAGACCCCCGGAGTAACTCTAAAAACAATCTAACTCAAGCATAACTTATTAGATCTCGTGTTTGTTGTGTTCAGACTGAATTATTCTTAAGTATAGTAAGCATCATAGCTAGAAGGCTAACAAACGTAAGACTTACACCACCGGTTAACATTAACCCTTCATTAATGGCACCTGATGGCCTTGGCCTTTTCCTGTCCATGTTTGGCACTCGACAGTCAATATATTTCCCATCATCCCATCCCCCAACACTGTCACTCACGACCAGGAGTAAACCAGTGCACCTTGGTGACCACATATTTGTCTATTTTTATTAACCATGTCACACGCAATAAAAAGAAAAACATGCAGGAATTATAAACCTGTGTTTATAATATGATGAATGAAATGCATTTTATTTGGGTGAAAGTTGATGTATGACTGACTTTAGCCCACTAATTGCATTAGAGTATTGCTCTATACAGTGGATCCCTGTTCCCCCCTTTTCCCCACGCCCCCTCCCCCTTTGCCATTTTCACACACAGCTTCTGTGCACGGCACCTTCTCAGCAAGCAAGGACGCCTGCAGTTAGGGGGCGCCAATTACCACACAGTGATATGAGATATTTTTTAAAGCCCTCGTGCCACCCCCTAAGAAATGCCTTGTTCGCCCATGCCAAAACAGCTACTGACTGCAAGAAAGCTTTCATTATTGTTAATGACTGAACAGCCTAACGAGAGAGACAGAGGTCGTCTGTTACATCTGCAAAAATACTACACAGGACCGATGCTCAGTCTGTCACTCGACCACACTCTCCCTCGCACTCCGTCTCACTGTCACTCTCACCCAATATGGTCACTTTTTTGACCTTATATATGTGGTTCTAACTCCTTGCAAAAGTTTGCATGACTTGCGTCAGATTTTATAATAAGCCAAAAAACTGTGCAGGGCATGAATTGCCGTCCCCTGCATCAGGACAGATTACAGTGGCTTGGGAGCTGAGGAGCCCATCATTTTCATTCAGATAGCTCAGTTGTACTCATTGAACCAGGCGTTTTCATTTAATGCTATTTATTAGCCTCATTAACTTTAAATTAGTACTCAATATTGATATCTAATGATCTGATAGATGATTTTATTAATAGCAAATAATTGTTTTAATTCATTTTCTTCATTTTAACATTTTAGGCCTGTATAATTTGTTTCTACCACTGTACACTTCTCAATTCATTCGACACGTTGTACATAATTGATCTTCTGGACACCTTTCAGAATTGTGAGAAATTGTGTGATTGTGTCTCAGTCAGGATCCATGAATTAACTTCGCTGCAGTGGAATATCAATCGCTGTCCAACAGAGACCAACTCTGCTGCAGCGCCCCTTTCATAGGCCCCACCCGGCCTGCAATCCAGAGATGTTGGCCATTGCAGCTGATGGCGACGAAAGCTGTGGATTATTCCATCCACAGCTGTAGCCAGAGTAACCTCAGGCCCCATTCACATAGACTACAGCCAGAGTAACCTCAGGCCCCATTCACATAGACTACAGTGAGAGTAACCTCAGGCCCCATTCACTTAGACTACAGCCAGAGTAACCTCAGGCCCCATTCACATAGACTACAGCCAGAGTAACCTCAGGCCCCATTCACATAGACTACAGCCAGAGTAACCTCATGCCCCATTCACTTAGACTACAGCCAGAGTAACCTCAGGCCCCATTCACTTAGACTACAGTCAGAGTAACCTCAGGCCCCATTCACTTAGACTACAGCCAGAGTAACCTCAGGCCCCATTCACATAGACTACACCCAGACTAACCTCAGGCCTCACGCACTTAGAAATTGCGTGTTCGGGCTCCGTGTCCATTGCTGTGTGTGTGTGTGTCTGCGTATTCGCTGTGTGTGTGTCTGTGTGTTCGCTGTATGTGTGTGCGTCTGTGTATTCACTGTTTGTGTGCATTTGTGTATTCACTGTGTGTGTGTGTCTGTGTGTTCGCTGTGTGTGTGTGTGCGTCTGTCTATTCGCTGTGTGTGTGTGTCTGTGTGTTCGCTGTTTGTGTGTCTGTGTATTCGCTGTGTGTGTGTGTGCGTTTGTGTATTCGCTGTGTGTGTGTGCGTCTGTGTATTCACTATGTGTGTGTGTCTGTGTATTCACTGTGTGTGTGCGTCTGTGTATTCACTGTGTGTGTGTGCATTTGTGTATTCACTGTGTGTGTGTGCATTTGTGTATTCACTGTGTGTGTGTTCGCTGTGTGTGTGCGTCTGTGTATTCACTGTGTGTGTGTGCATTTGTGTATTCGCTGTGTGTGTGTGTCTCTGTATTCGCTGTGTGTGTGTGCGTCTGTGTACTCGCTGTGTGTGTGTGTCTGTGTATTCGCTGTGTGTGTGTGCGTCTGTGTATTCGCTGTGTGTGTGTGCGTCTGTGTACTCGCTGTGTGTGTGTGTCTGTGTATTCGCTGTGTGTGTGTGCGTCTGTGTATTCGCTGTGTGTGTGTGTCTGTGTATTCGCTGTGTGTGTGCGTTTGTGTATCACAACATAAATGGTCTCCTGTGCAAACTGGCTGCCCTAGCTCTCCTTTGAAGTGTATGGAGACCACCTTATACCGCATGCGGCACTCGTGGAAAAATAGAACTCGTTTCTATTTCAAGTGGACAGCGTGGGAGGTACGTGGTGCCCCTGCACAGAAGCTGTGTGGCACACACGCGGAGTCTGCATGGTCTAATTTATTCACATGCATTCCAAACAAACAGACCAAAAACGTGTTTCGAACACATAGATTGCGGTGTGAATGAGGCATTATATAGGGCATCTAAAAACTAGACAAGCACGGCCTGGAGGTTGCTGTATGTACGTATGTAGACATATGTATGTACGTATGTAGCCGAGAGCCGTAAACATGTACACCATAGCTTGCAGGCAATGAATCCAAAATTCTTTGGAGAAGGCAGCAACAGTTCTCCCTGGACTTTGTAATGCTGAATATGAACCATTTTTGAGCATTATGCATGCCTACGCACTTTCAACAAAGTGTGAGGTAAGTCATGAAGTGTAGAATTAATTAAATTTACTGGACATCTTTAGATGCCATTTCCATTTTAATGCTATTTGTTTTTCATAGATAGTGAGGAGTGTCAAAAATCTAGAGGAAGCTGGAGCAACTGCTGGTGAAGAGGTAGAAAAAGGTCAACAGTTACCTGTCTAGAAGTGGCCTGACAGCAAAGCCCATGTCCAAAGCAGGTAAGTAGTTTTGCCACTCTTTTGAATGAATGATTTAGTCCAGTGTAATGTTGAAAACACAAGGATAACAGGACTTCAGTCATGATCATCAGCCCAGGTGGATATGCTCACTGTGCATGCAGGGGCTTGGAATGCTAAAAACAGCGAAAGCCTCTATCTGGCTTTGTTTACAGACATGGGAAGGTGTATGGGTGGTTAATGTGATGTGTTTTTAGTGTAACATAGTGTAAATACTTACTTTAATGAAACATACTTTAATGTATTATAGTTTAAATACGTACTTTAATGTATTATAGTGTAAATACATACTTTAATGTAACATCGTGTAAATACGTACTTTAATGTATTATAGTGTAAGTACTAGGGGTGGAATATTAACGTGTTAATTACGATTAATTAATTACAAACAATTTAACGTGTTAAAAATATTAACGCATTTTATCGCAGTTTACTTACCCGGAATGTTTGTCAGTGCATGGTGTTGTGGTACGCCAGTTATACTGATGTACACAGTTCTGGTGCATCCATGGAACCTGAAGGCGTGGTGGGTGTGCTGGACGGTAAATTTTTATTCAAAAAGCGACCAGATGGAAGTGTTGACAAAGGCATTGTTTACTGCAAACTATGCAGGAAAGAGTTCGCCTATTAAGAAGCTCATCAACTTTGAAATACCATTTAAACACGAAGCATGTCACTGCGATTACTGAAACTGCTGGAGCTCGAGGTAACAGTTCTGGTCAGCAGTGTAAACTACACCAAATGGCGGTCTTCCAGAAGAAAATTAGCCAGAAACAGAAACATTGACGAATGCACTCGCAAAGTGGATTGCCCAGGACTGTAGACCACTATCAGTCAATAATTAAACTCATCTAATGGCTGAACATTTTTTTTAATGAAATGCAGTTTATTTTTTTGAAGACATTTATTTCAGCCATTAAATGAGTTTCATTATCGAAGTGACGTCTGTGTCTATTAGAATTTGATGAACTCTTCACACATTTATATAAAATATGTTACTTTTGGGGCAAATACGGTAATGTAGTTAGTTGAGATTAATTAAGATTAATTAATTACAAAGCCTGTAATTAATTAGATTATTTTTTTTAATCAAGTCCCACCCCTAGTAAATACGGACTTTAATGAAACACAGTGTAAATACGTACTTTAATGTATTATAGTGTAAATACGTACTCTAATGTATTATAGTGCAAATACGTACTTTAATGTAACATAGTGTAAATACGTACTTTAATGTATTATAGTGTGAATACGTACTCTAATGTATTATAGTGTAAATACGTACTTTAATGTATTATAGTGTAAATACGTACTCTAATGTATTATAGTGTAAATACGTACTAATTGTGTTTTTCTTAAATTGTATGTAAATGAAGCTAATCTACAGTATCTTATGCTGTAATTTTACTTTTGATATTCATGTTTATTTTAATGTTTTTATGCCAAATGTCCTGCATTGTGATGTAACATGAATGAGACATGAAATAAACAGCATGGCATGCAGAAACATTATAGATTAATACTACAAAAGCACTCAGAGAGCACAGACCTCTGCCAAGGCAATAAAGGGTCACTGACGCAATGCAAACTCCAGATGATATTCTGGATCAGCACCAAAATGTACTCATTTGTGTGAGTTACATAGACAACTGTAGGGGTCTTCAAGACAGGCCCCCTGCCTGGAAGTAACTCAGTTATTAGAGACTGCTGTGAAAGCTGAAAGGTGAGTATTAATCTCTTCCTATTTCTACAGTTTTCAGTGATTCAGTTAGACAATGTATGATGTGGCTATTTATAATGTCCTGTGGTGTGACAGCTCTTATTTAAGTGAATAAAACATGTATTTTAAAAATCACATATCAAGTTTAAAATCAATATTATTATTCAGTTTATTATCCCCAAGGTCAGTCATGTGTAGCATGGGATTAAAATAGTCCCAATGCTGTTAGTGCCCTGTGGTGTGACAGTCTGTTTAATGGTCTACACCATGGTTTTCCTCCTCATGATTCTCCAGTTCCAAGTCCTAAAGTAGCAATGCAGTGAACACCTAGTCCTCCTGCTCAGAGGTTGCCATCTAATTACACACCCATAGATCATTTACAGAGCAGTAGTGGCCACAGGAAGACTCACCAAAACAAGTAGTTAAGAGCTAAAATGAGGAGACTGCAAAAAGAACAAGAAGTTTCAAGCAGATCTGCACATTGCTTGAATGTCAGAAGAGTTCAAAATATCAGAAGAGTTCAAAAGCTTTGCTGGAAGACCATTTTTATTTGCATAGCACAATTGTTACGCCAAGGCATTTCAATGTGCTTTACAGAAAACAAGAAACAGTATAATTAAAGAAAAGCACAGGCGATGATGAGGCATGCCCATTAACCCACCATCAGATTCTTCAAAACAGATGCTGCACAAAAAGTCATTGCTTTTTTTTCCAGAGATAAGAACAGTTGGCTCTTTGCAGGAAAAAAAATACACAGTTTGGCAGACACAAAATGTTGAGATGTGAAAGCCTAATATTTTAAAAGTGAGAACTAGCCGAAATTAATGATTTGTTCGAGGAAGTGAGGAGACTCCATACCCTATCGTCCAGTGCCCACTACACCCCTGGTTCTGACCAAAACTCTGATGGAGCTTCATGCTTATTACAGTAAAGGATGTACCCTGGGGCCACTGCATGTCATATCATCAGTTTGCAGGGTACAGGCCCAAATACATTACAGAGACAAAAACTGGTGAGAAATATTCACGTCTGTTAACAGCATGAGAACATGCGTCTGCCGATTAAGAGCCTCTCTAATTTACTTTCTACCATCGCTTGCAGTTCTGAAGATCAGAAGTTGTTTTGTTTTGATGAGATGCAGCTCAGTCTGCAAAATCCAACTGAATTGGTAACAAAAACTGGGTGAGGAAAGGACTGAGTGGAACACTGATGTGTTGTTATGACTTGGTGAGCACGTCATAATGAGGTAAACCAACAGTGTTGGGGGAACTACTTGTGTACCCCAAAACTGTGTAAATCATTGTGTGTTAAAAATAACCAAGGTCTGTGATGACCTCAGCTGAAAGTTTAAAGCCTATAGCACAAACCACAGGTAGACTAACGTTATTCTTCAATAAATAAATGGCAACGACTTAAACAAGTTGTTAACAATGTTAATAATAATAATATAGTATTAATATTAATAGTTAATAATAATAGTAACAATAAGAACAATAACCATAATAATAGTTGTTAATATTGTTAATGGTAACATTGTTTAGCAACATGTTTTCTTTTTCGTGTTGTTTTAACGTTTTAATCGTGTTGTTTTAACGCCTATGTATACTGTGTTTTTACTTCTGCCAAAGAACCATCAAGATATGTTTCAAAATAAAAGTGACAGTTCATTCTGTTTAATTCATCAATAAGAGAGCCAACTGGCGTGCTAATGGAGAACTTTGGATAAATATCAAATATTTATTAACATTAAACATGAATTATAGCTAAATGATAGCTGAACGAAAAATTAACACAAAAGACCATCTAGGTGACTTGGCTACATTAAAGAAAAGGGTAATGGCATTTGATTTAAAAGAAGAGAAAAAAAAACTTGATCTTTCTTCTGTGCTATAGGGAATCACACAATGAACACAACATGGGCCTTTAGCAATCCAGAAGTTATGGCTGTCATGTCTAGCCTATAGCCGGAAAAAACCCCTCCCAAAAAAACGACACAACCTTTTTTGCTTTTCGCTATTAAGGAACAAGATAAAATCGATCTGTCATGTAGATTTAGTGCAAAGGTATGTGCACTAAATGTAGCCTGTCCCAAATGTCTTTTTATATATCTTAAATGCAACCCCACTTGATCCATGGTGAATAGTGATGTGCGGGTCAAGGATTTTTAACACCCGCACCAGCCCGACCCATCATGACAGCCACCTCACTCTGCCTGACCACAAAGTTACTCACTGATTTTTAACCCAACCTGACTCAACCCGCTAAAACGGAGAGAGAAAACAGAAAGGAAATCAAGAGTCTATGTTATGATTTGTGATAGCCTAGAGAAAAACACATGGTAACCTAGGCCTTCCAACGAGGCAGTTGCTCACCTTGCACTGCTGTTTGGTTGCCCCAGATTTCTACACGATGGATAGCTCAGGCTACACATGATTCTACTGAATCTTAGTTATCAATCACAGAATGGCAAAATGAACTAAAATGTTTTATTCTTGAAATATATAGGGAAACAAAAAACTAAACATGTGTAAACTTAGGCTATATATGCCACACTTATCTCTCACTCTCCATCTCTCTCACTCACTCACACATACATACACAAACCTGAATGCACACACATGAACTGATACAGCCTGAGAACACCTGGACTGTTCATCTGTCAACATTAACCACCATCATAAACCATCATTTAGCACAAAGAACCATTGATAAGTTGGCTGGATACTGTTGCAGCATGTGGTTTGTGAACCACAAAGATTTTGCCATTTTGCACCACAATCGAGCGTTAAGCCTGAAAACAAACAGCCTACCGTATAAGTTAGGCAGGCACAAAATGTCTTGCACAGAAGTCCAGTTTTTTCTAAACATAATCTTGACCATAAAAAGGTCAAGTGTTAGGAGATGCGTGGCAGGCTATTATTTTTGCAGCACAGTTTATTGATAGGTGGCTGTTCGGGCAGGAGATTGTGCAGTCTCTGTTGAGTGGCCTACATGCAAGTGAGACATAGCGGACAAGAGACAAGGAGAGCATTTTATCCTCACACAAAAAACTATGAACTGATACATAGAACTCGAATGGATCAAATTATTGAGATTTTGACCCAATAAGCCCACCTGCATTTTCCTCCTAAAAAACCATCCACACCGCCCGACCCATGGTCTAACCTGCGGGCTTTGAGTCGACCTGCCCATTAGTGATGGTGGAACGTTGTTCCGACACCTGCCCCCCAAGGTGCAAAACTAGTAGCAAAATAGGTCCAATTTTACATTCATACAAAATTTCGTGTCTCCAAGTCTTTCATTCATTTCCCTTTCATGATAGAGCATTTAACACTATGGGCCCTCGGCTATTTTCAGGGTAACTTCACTGTAACTTCAGTTATATCATAAGGGCCGTGTACACATGCTATATCTTGTTTTTTTCAGGGCAGTCTAGGCTATCCAAACGTGGCAGAGCTTGATGTTTTACTACTTGCATATTTCTTACATAAGCCTTAGTATCAAGAAAAAATATTTTGTGTCCAATCATTTTCAACATATTTTGCATATATCTCACCATAGGAAGCATGCCAGTAGAAATATCTTTTCACATTTGGATGTGGTGGATCTTCTGGAATCTGGCAATATAAGATGTTGGTGACATATTGTTTGTCATACATAGTGTCATACATATTTTAACGAGATGAAAGAGTATGAGATGGATGCAGAGCTGTATTTTTATGTCAATTTAAAGCAAGTTTTCTCACGAACCGTTCATCACAGCATCTGCCACATAAGAGTAGGAAAGCTGAGGTCGTGCTGTTTCGAGTGATATGAGCATGCTATCGGTGTGATGAAAACTCGCGAGTAATCTGACAAAGAATGGAGGTGAATTCGGGGGCAAGGCGTGGCCGTCGGTCTCAAGGGTTGGAATGTCTTGCACCCAACTGTTCGTGTGTCCACGCCCCCCAGTTTGAGAAGCGTACTGCTGTAGGCTACGTTAACAGCACACAAAGTCTAACAGTTTACCACAGTAGAAAGACTGTTGATATAACACTTTGCTATGATAGTTTTCCAATGCGTGGTATAGCTAAATAATGTCAGCCTGTTCTGGGCGACTACTTGTGTCGTTTTTTCTTTTTGTGGCATTGTCTCGGCTATCTATCATGCAAAAATAGGACAAAATGAGTTTGAATACCAAGAAAATGTTAAGCAATGTTAAGTTTCACACGTTTCTGATGACCTGCAGTAGCTACCGCAGATAACTTGCATTGTCAGCACAACGCACGTAGGGCCTTTGGTTTCAACAACACAGTGTTGTTATCACACTGGAACAATGTTTTTACAGGTGTCCACCATCTGTAACCCCCTTGATGGCAAGTGTGTGTTTGTGTGTGCAGACTTGTCAGTTCTCATTCCCGTCTGTGTGTGTGTGTGTGATTAGAAGAGAGAGAGAATTTGTGTGTATGTTTGTTGGTAGATGACAAAAAGAAAAAGAAAAATGTGTGTGTGTGATTATGAGAGTTTCAGCCTCTGAAACCCTTAGTTGACTACAAACAGGCAACCCACACGCTGCTTACGAATGGATGCACACTCAGTCAACAATGATGACAACACATACACACACACTCCTGCACATGGTTTACTCACCCATATATTGAGTGAGAATATGTGTAATTGTCATGCTTGCATACTCACACACACACACACACACACACACACACGTGCTGAAGCTGTAATGCCCCTAACACACACACATAAGCGCACACATAAACACACACACAAAAACTCACATGTGCATCCTCCCACACCACCCCCTCACACACACACCTTCACTAATAACAGACACACACACATACACATACACACACACACACACACACACACACACACACACACACACAGTGATATCTGTGCTAGGTTGCCTCCTCAGGGAGTGTTCTTCTCCCCAGCCCCAGTGCTAATAAAAGCCTAAAATGATGGTGTGTGTCCACTCTAAATGCCAATCCCATCATCCAGATTTCAAAGGACAAGCATCCCTCTCCTGCGGCCTGCCTCTGCCCTGTTTACAACCACACACTCTTTCATTAGGAGAGAGAGATGAAGGATAGATAGAAACAAAGAGAGAGGGAGAGCAGAATGAAAAAACAGGGACCAGTCATTATCTGTGTGAAAGCGAGGGAAGAAGAGTGATAGATAGATAGATAGATAGATAGATAGATAGATAGATAGATAGATAGATAAGGTAGAGAGAGAAGGGAAAGAGAGAGAGAGTGTGTGTGTGTGTGTGTGTGTGTGTGGAGTGTGTGTGTGTGTGTGTGTGTGCTGGAGATGGGCAGGTGGTGCTGCTATAAAATCAGCCAATGGGACTAAATTACCCTCATCTCCTTCAGCTGAAGTCTTTATGTTGCCATTGGGCTGTCAGCCACAGGAATCTTCACACACACACACACACAGACACTCACACAAACACACTCTTCCACCAGCCCCGTCGGTGCCACCTTATACCTTTTGCCGAACACACATACATGCAAACACTGGTAGTCACACACACACACAAGCACACACTGGTATTTACACACACTTTCACACACACACACACACACACATTTTACTGGCATCATACACAGAGAAGGCAATAGCTAAGACAATTCCCTGCCTTATCAAAGGAAGGTGTGCCAACCAAATGTGCTTGTAAATAATTATGGAAGTGCTAGTATGTATATCATGATACGCCTCAGCTCTGAGGCTGGGTGCTGGGGAGCAACAAGCCCTGACCAGTGATTCAGTGCGTTCAGCCCAGCTTAGCACCCCAGTGCAACAAGCGTTGCTCGCCAATCCGACGTCTTACGAGCGAAGCGGTGTGTGTTGGCCACCGATCCGGCGTCTCATAAGCGAGGTGGCCCTTGTTGGCTGCCGTTCTAGCATCTTCCGAGCAGGGCAGCGCGGCGCGGCGCATGTTGGATGAGGAGGCGGCCGGTGTCTCGGGAGGCTGCAGATGGCTGGGCCTGCGTGGTACGAGTGCCTGCCAGCCAGGCCCAAGAAAAGCTCTTTTGCTCAAGTGGCTGAGCACACATAATGACACTCAAGGAGGCAGGAAAGGAGATAGGAGGAGAGGGGGGACAATGGTTTTACTGCAGAGCCACACACACACACACACACACACACACACACCGGGCAAACAACCACGCACACACACACACGCGTGCACACAAACACTGCTCAGTGTTTCATGGCAGAATGATCTGGTCTCTCAGGAGACATTTGTGCCACTCTTAGGATGATCTTGGCTGACACAGCTTTGGCTAAAGGCAGCGCTTAGGCTATAACAGATCTGCTGCCTGTCCCCCCCCCCCCCCCCCCCCCCACCCCCAGCCATGTATACAACGGTACCATCCACAGTGGTTTTATACCAAGGTCCCAGCTGGTGGTCATTTAGAAATCCCAATCCAATCCCAACCCAATCCTGCAATCATTTCCCAATCCCACTTAATCTCCCTGCCATTCCCTTCTGCCACTCTTCAACATCGGCATAAAAGCCCAAACACACCTTTTTTAAAATGTGCCTTTTGAAGAAAACTATGTGAACTAAATAGCCACTATTCAGCCAGTAATTGGCAAGTAACATGAGGCACTATGAAATCCAAATATGGGAGCGAAATAATAACATGGGTCTGTTATTAGGCTAAACCCCTTGTGATGAACCACCTAGATTTCAGAGGGGTTCTAAATCAAAGTACACAAAAGCACTCACACATTCAAAGACAAGTGCTCTCCCTTCCTCCGCTTGTTAATTCTCAGGCAATTCTCAGTGTTTACAAATAACAGTGTATACAGCCCTGCCAACAAACAAATGCATTTGTCTTGTGTACTTTTTCCTGCTTTACTCTGAATGGACATTTCACTTATTTTCCCCGTGATAACTGGTAAGTGCATGTTAGCTGTTAGCTGGCTCGGTAGCTGGAATGCCTCATCGCAAGAGAGCCATGTCCACCTGCACTCACTATGGACAGAGGGGAATGTGATGCACTCACTATGGACAGAGGGGAATGTGATGCACTCACAATGGACAGAGGAGAATGTGATGTCCGCCTGCACTCACTATGGACAGAGGGGAATGTGATGCACTCACTATGGACAGAGGGGATTGTGATGTCCGCCTGCACTCACTATGGACAGAGGGGAATGTGATGCACTCACTATGGACAGAGGGGATTGTGATGTCCGCCTGCACTCACTATGGACAGAGGGGATTGTGATGTCCGCCTGTACTCACTATGGACAGAGGGGAATGTGATGCACTCACTATGGACAGAGGAGAATGTGATGTCCGCCTGCACTCACTATGGACAGAGGAGAATGTGATGCACTCACTATGGACAGAGGAGAATGTGATGTCCGCCTGCACTCACTATGGACAGAGGGGAATGTGATGCACTCACTATGGACAGAGGAGAATGTGATGTCCGCCTGCACTCACTATGGACAGAGGGGAATGTGATGTCCGCTTGCACTCACTATGGACAGAGGGGAATGTGATGCACTCACTATGGACAGAGGAGAATGTGATGTCCGCCTGCACTCACTATGGACAGAGGGGATTGTGATGTCCGCCTGCACTCACTATGGACAGAGGAGAATGTGATGTCTGCCTGCACTCACTATGGACAGAGGAGAATGTGATGTCCGCCTGTACTCACTATGGACAGAGGAGAATGTGATGCACTCACTATGGACAGAGGAGAATGTGATGTCCGCCTGCACTCACTATGGACAGAGGAGAATGTGATGTCCGCCTGTACTCACTATGGACAGAGGAGAATGTGATGCACTCACTATGGACAGAGGGGATTGTGATGTCCGCCTGCACTCACTATGGACAGAGGAGAATGTGATGTCCGCCTGCACTCACTATGGACAGAGGAGAATGTGATGTCCGCCTGTACTCACTATGGACAGAGGGGATTGTGATGTCCGCCTGCACTCCTTCTGGAGATAGGGGGATGTGGAATGTGAGAGCAGCAGAGGCTCTGGTGAAACGGAAGAAGAAATGGGAGGAGGAGAGATCATTTGCGAGGCCAGGGCCTGTGATGCGTGGATGAGGAGATGGGTTTAAATTGCCTAGCAGGTGCTTCAGGGGTGAGTTATTTGCTGTCAATCATACCTATGGGCTCTTCCTGAACTTTGTTTAGAGAACATCATTTGACTTGCAGTGCCAACTCAACTTGTGAAACACATGTCCAAGCACAGGAGCATTATGTAATTATGTTATGTCTGCTGCCTTGAGTAAAACATCGCTGCCAAATGACCGTCGGGGGCCAGAGCAGGCTGGAAACTTTCCGTGCCTCATAAAGCCAGGACTCATCCAAATGAATGGAACTGGCAGCGTTCTCTTGCGAGGGGATTGTTTAGTTCATTCTTGTTGTTGTTGTTATTCACAAACACTTCAGCGCTTCTTCATAGTAACGAAAGACTCCCTGGGGAAAATTCCACCGAAGAAGAGAAGAATTCAAGCATTTGAGATAAACATCTTTTCTTCATTCATTGCTTTTCTCCGTCCCCACTGCCACGTTTGGCTGCATCCCTCTGATCTGTGGGGCTATCTTACTGCCCTCAGAGAGCAGAGATGGCTTTTGGTAGGAGGCTTTGTCTGCTCTTTGGGCAGAGAGGGAGTTCTCCTGCTCACAAACTGAAACGGGATGGGCATGGTCAGTGGTTGATCGCAGTCCTAAAGCCAGCTATAAAAGCCATTTCCATCCCCAGTAGAGAGCTCACGAGAGACCGGCAGTCGGTTGATTGCCAAATGGTTTAATTAAACAGTGGAATCAGAGGAAATTACGTCAGGTGTTTCTCTGAAACAGACTGAGAGAGTGGGTTGATGCCAGAAATATGATTTCCAGACAGAAACAGAGACACATACAGTCCTGAGATATACAATATAATTTAGATGACGTTATTTGGAGAGGAACTGCAGCGATTTTAATTCCATCCTTTCACATCATTTTCCAGTAAAATTATTACAATGTGTGCCTCTGCTAAGGTCTGTTTGCCAATGAATGAATATTCTTTAGGATTGAACAGATTTCCCACATTTTCTAAAAGCCTCTGGTCCTCTTAGGAAATACAAGTGCTTGGTAGATGAAAATTACCCAGCAGTTTCAAGGGGGTGCAAATGCATTTTTATGCCTGGAGTTGTAAACATATTCTATTCAGGCAATGTGAGCGGATACAAAGCATCTGCTGCAGGCAGTGGCCTCCTCTCTGATTATCATCTCCTTATCCAAACTATCCATCTAACCACCCAGTGGTTACGTTGACCTTGTTGACCATGAAGTTCTCTTAAAGTTCTCTTCTTCATGAAGCTCTCTTGAAGTTCTCTTCTTCATGAAGTTCTCTTGGGATGCAGCTCCAACTCCAGCACATTCAGAGTAGTGTGCTTTACTGAGTCTTATTCTGAAAAAGCACAACAGACATCCGTTCAGTAATATGCAAGCTAGCCTGCCACATGGTGTCCTCAAACAACCGGTCTATGAGTTGATTCACACAGGATTTCTCCTTTAATCACCTCCAAAACACTGTCTTATTTTGTCCTTTTACAGGACACTAGACATTTTGAGTCCTATGACAGAAAATAATTTTGGGCCCCCCAAATTGAATTTGATTAGAATATATGTATAATATAACCATATAATAATAATGTTATTTATGCATATTTATTGTTCTGTTGGGTCCCCTGTCAGTGCCAGGCCATCATCCTAACCCCCACCCCGGCCCCACGGCATTTCAACTGTTCCTTGAGGTCACTGAGTGCTGTTGTTGAGAAAGAGAGGACAAGAAATTTTAGACAACACAGCAGCTAACACTGACCAATGAGGGCGTAGAAACTCTGGGAAACACACATTGTCATTTGTATGTTGGTGAGTGTGTGTGTGCATATTGTGTAGATGTGAGTTGTGTTTGAGTGTGTGAGTTTGTGATTGTGTATGTGTGGGTCTGTCTTTGTAGCTTCATGTGTGCATATGTTTGAGAGGCAGTGTGTGTGTGTGTGTGTGTGTGTGTGAGTGTGTGTGTGTGTGAGAACCTGCTGTCTCTGTGGCTGGTCTTGCAGCACACACACCCTCCTAGGCTGATATCCGCAGTGTTATGTGTTTTTAATGGGTTGTGTTTCGCCTGGTAATTCACTGCAAACACAAATCATCCTGATATCACAGCACCAAACCCCCAGTAGTGTCTGACTGCAGTCCAGCTCTTGCTCAGACCTGGCCCCGATCTGGCCCACATTAGGGTCTGACTCTAGCCAAGTTCTGGCTCAGGCCTGGCCCCGATCTGGCCCACATTAGTGTCTGACTCCAGCCCAGCTCTGGCTCAAGCATGGCCCCGATCTGGCCCACATTAGTGTCTGACCCCAGCCCATTTCTGGCTCACGCCTGGCCCGGATCTGGCCCACATTAGTGTCTGACCTCAGCCCCTGATCTGGCCCAACTGCATTGCCAGACTCAGGTGACTATGATAATACACTCTAGACCCTTCCCTGCCTTTCCTAATTAAAAAGCAGGTAACCTTGAGAAGGTCCACAGTGGCTTTCCTTCTGTGTGTAGATATCTGTGTGTGTATGTGTGTGTGTGTGTGCGCGCGAGAGAGAGAGCAGAACAATAAAGCGATGAGATTAATATGGAGCTTCTAGACTTTGCAGATGGGAATCAGGTTGATGCAAAACTCCCGCATACAGAAATGACCTTCATGCTTTTATAGTGCATCTCAAAACTTCCTAATTAATGTGATGCACACAGATTAATAAACAGGAAACTGACTGCATTGTACATCCGCTTTCCCTTGACGATTAGTCAATGGTAAAGTACGTCAGTAATGAGATCATTCAGGAGATCAGACCTCCTTAACTTTGTGCATCTCCTCATCACCAAGACAAATCATTTGATCTGTGCTGTGCTCTGTGTTACAGGGTCCTCTGCTTTTCTTTCAGACTGGCTTCCTAACAGGCAGGCACACAAAACCTTTCAAACACTTCCCAAAGCTTTACTGGCACTGCGGAGGAAGAACACTTTGAAGATGACACCAGAACCTATTGTCTGATAAAAAGGGAACCTCAAGTAGTGGCAAACTGTTACATCGTGTTGGTTTACTGTACAGAGCTCTGATCTAGAGCGTGTGTTGTATTTGTTCTCTGCTACAGGGTTCATCTCCCTGTAAGCTCTGTGGGCTAGGGCAGAGCAGAGAGAGGACTGATTGCCCCGGACACACTGATGTAAAACCACAGGGAAGCAGCACCGCTGCCAAGGAAACACTCGGACCAAAGTGGCCCTGCAGTTATGCGAAGCGTGTTAGCGCTGAGTGTGTGTGTGTGTCTCAGTGTGTGCTGTGATGTGATGTGTCTGAAGCTCAGTGTGTGCTGTAATGTGTGTCCGCAGCTCGGTTTGTGCTGTGATGTTGTGTGTCAGAGGCTCAGTGTGTGATGTGATGTTCTGTATCTGAGGCTCAGTGTGATGTGTGTCTGGCTCAGTGTATGATGTGATGTTGTGTGTCCCTGGCTCAGAGTGTGCTGTGATGTGATGTGTGTCTCTGGCTCAGTGTGTGCTGTGATGTGATGTTGTGTGTCTGAGGCTAAGTGTATGATGTGATGTGTCTGTGGCTCAGTGTGTGCTGTGATGTGATGTTGTGTGTCCCTGGCTCAGTGTGTGCTGTGATGTTGTTTGTCTGAGGCTCAATGTGTGCTGGGATGTGATGTGTGTCTCTGGCTCAGTGTTTGCTGTGATGTGTGTCTGTGCAGTGCAGTGCAGCGTGCCTCATGTTTACTGTAAAGTGTAATAGTGCAGTGTGCCTCATGTTTACTGTAGTGTGCTGTGGTGTGTAATAGTGCAGTGTGCCTCATGTTTACTGTAGTGTGTAATAGTGCAGTGTGTCTCATGTTTACTGTAGTGTGTAATAGTGCAGTGTGTCTCATGTTTACTGTAGTGTGCTGTAGTGTGTAATAGTGCAGTGTGCCTCATGTTTACTGTAGTGTGCTGTAGTGTGTAATAGTGCAGTGTGCCTCATGTTTACTGTAGTGTGTAATAGTGCAGTGTGTCTCATGTTTACTGTAGTGTGTAATAGTGCAGTGTGTCTCATGTTTACTGTAGTGTGCTGTGGTGTGTAATAGTGCAGTGTGCCTCATGTTTACTGTAGTGTGTAATAGTGCAGTGTGTCTCATGTTTACTGTAGTGTGTAATAGTGCAGTGTGCCTCATGTTTACTGTAGTGTGTAATAGTGCAGTGTGTCTCATGTTTACTGTAGTGTGCTGTGGTGTGTAATAGTGCAGTGTGCCTCATGTTTACTGTAGTGTGCTGTGGTGTGTAATAGTGCAGTGTGTCTCATGTTTACTGTAGTGTGTAATAGTGCAGTGTGTCTCATGTTTACTGTAGTGTGTAATAGTGCAGTGTGTCTCATGTTTACTGTAGTGTGTAATAGTGCAGTGTGTCTCATGTTTACTGTTGTGTGCTGTGGTGTGTAATAGTGCAGTGTGCCTCATGTTTACTGTAGTGTGTAATAGTGCAGTGTGTCTCATGTTTACTGTTGTGTGCTGTGGTGTGTAATAGTGCAGTGTGCCTCATGTTTACTGTAGTGTGTAATAGTGCAGTGTGTCTCATGTTTACTGTTGTGTGCTGTGGTGTGTAATAGTGCAGTGTGTCTCATGTTTACTGTAGTGTGTTGTTTAGTGTGTGTATTTTTATGTAGTGTTTTGTTCTGTAGTGTGTGTATAGTGCAGTGTGTCTCATGTTTACTGTAGTGTGCTGTAGTGTGTAATAGTGCAGTGTGTCTCATGTTTACTGTAGTGTGCTGTAGTGTGTAATAGTGCAGTGTGCCTCATGTTTACTGTAGTGTGCTGTAGTGTGTAATAGTGCAGTGTGTCTCATGTTTACTGTAGTGTGCTGTAGTGTGTAATAGTGCAGTGTAGTGTGTCTCATGTTTACTGTAGTGTGCTGTAGTGTGTAATAGTGCAGTGTTTCTCATGTTTACTGTAGTGTGCTGTAGTGTGTAATAGTGCAGTGTGCCTCATGTTTACTGTAGTGTGCTGTAGTGTGTAATAGTGCAGTGTGTCTCATGTTTACTGTAGTGTGCTGTAGTGTGTAATAGTGCAGTGTGTCTCATGTTTACTGTAGTGTGTAATAGTGCAGTGTGTCTCATGTTTACTGTAGTGTGTAATAGTGCAGTGTGTCTCATGTTTACTGTAGTGTGCTGTAGTGTGTAATAGTGCAGTGTTTCTCATGTTTACTGTAGTGTGCTGTAGTGTGTAATAGTGCAGTGTGCCTCATGTTTACTGTAGTGTGCTGTAGTGTGTAATAGTGCAGTGTGCCTCATGTTTACTGTAGTGTGTAATAGTGCAGTGTGTCTCATGTTTACTGTAGTGTGCTGTAGTGTGTAATAGTGCAGTGTTTCTCATGTTTACTGTAGTGTGCTGTAGTGTGTAATAGTGCAGTGTGCCTCATGTTTACTGTAGTGTGCTGTAGTGTGTAATAGTGCAGTGTGCCTCATGTTTACTGTAGTGTGCTGTAGTGTGTAATAGTGCAGTGTGCTCATGTTTACTGTAGTGTGCTGTAGTGTGTAATAGTGCAGTGTGTCTCATGTTTACTGTAGTGTGCTGTAGTGTGTAATAGTGCAGTGTTTCTCATGTTTACTGTAGTGTGCTGTAGTGTGTAATAGTGCAGTGTGCCTCATGTTTACTGTAGTGTGCTGTAGTGTGTAATAGTGCAGTGTGCCTCATGTTTACTGTAGTGTGTAATAGTGCAGTGTGTCTCATGTTTACTGTAGTGTGTAATAGTGCAGTGTGTCTCATGTTTACTGTAGTGTGCTGTAGTGTGTAATAGTGCAGTGTGCCTCATGTTTACTGTAGTGTGCTGTGGTAAATCAAGCGTACCTAAATCAGGGGTAGGTCATGGGAACTAAATCAGGGGTAACCTAAATCATGAGTAAGCAGTAACCTAAAACAGCGATAGGTCATGGGTACCTAAATCAGGGGTAGGCCAGGGTAAACTCAGTCAGGGGTAGGTCAGGGGTAACTTAAATCAGGGGCAAGCTAAATCAGAAGTAAGTGGTAAGATGATAGGACACACACACTCTCTGCTGCAATGTCCAGTCTCTCTTTCACCTATCTCCAGCAGAAAAAATATCTTTGTCTAAACCAAAAGTAACAATATAATATGTTGTTGGCTGCACAGCTCTGGACCTGTCAAAGGGAAGCAACAGCAGGAGGTGGACTCACAGACAGAATATTTATTTAAGTCAAACAACTGCCAGTCCTGGGGAGGCAAAGAAAAACGATGGTATTGTTTAGAGGATAGTAAACAATATACAGAGTATACAGGCAGAGATACTTTTACTTGTCTGACGACAAATAAAGTCTTTCCTCATTGCTAATCCCCAGAAAGAACACTACTCAGGTAGGTTTGTAGAACCTGTCACTCCCTCCCCACACAACACACGCTGGAGGCATGTGTGTGTGTGTTGCTCATATTCACTGTTGACTTCACACTAAAGAAAGTAAGATGAAAAAGTCATGTTCTCTCCTCATGTTCTTCTACAAGACCAAAAACAGCTTTGTCCTTGCAGGAAATATTCCTGTTCTGCCTCTTAAAAGAAGTGTTTCCAATTTGTTTTGAGAGAACTACACACAGAACAAAACTACTTCAACTTTCAAAAAAGATAAAACTTGCAAGGAAGGAAGGAAACAAACTATCTTGAATATAAACCTGTCTTCCTCTTAGAAAAAGGCGATTTGAGTTGATGTGGTTAGTTGTGTTTGTGTGTGTGTGTGTGTTTGTGTGTGTGTGAAAGATATATCTGTAGTGTAACTCCTTTTTGCCTGTTGACAGGCACTGAATTTGATGTGTGTGAGTGACATGTCTCTTCGTCTACTGCTGGTGGATCATAGATGTCCACTGCACAAAATCTATTAGCACACCAGAACTCTTTCACAAACACAGATTACAGTGGCTTCTACCCCCAAACCAAATCACAGATAAGTCCATTCTGGTAGGTGTTAACTAGCCAGATGCATCAGCCACATTCAAAATTGTGTCACTTTGTGCAAAGCATCTGAACGTTAGCGATTAGCATGTGTTCACTCCACGGTGGGCAGATACTTTCTGCTTCAACCAATCGCTACTGTGAATAAAACATTTGTAACAGCTGGAACTGAAATGAGTGGCTCACACCTGATGTGTCTGAGAAATGAAGAAATTGTGTGTGTGTGTGTCAGAGAAAAAGAGAGAGAGACAGACAGAGAGGGGAGGGGAGTGTGTAGGTAAGTGGGTCGGGGTAAGGGCATCTCTGCTGTTTTGGTTTGATGAAGGCAGAGTTTGTGACAGACTTGTTCTTAGAAAACCTTTTCATCAGGGCTCTCCAGACCTGCCTTCAATTGCTGCAACCCAACCTGGCCACACACTCCGACACTCAACAAATCACTCTGCCATCCAGGCCCACCTTTCAACCCTCTCCTCCATCTGGGTCTGCATTTCAAACACTGAACATGCAAACAATTCCCTCCTCCTCTCAGCCAGCATCTAGTACACTACCCTATAAACCTCAAATCCTGTTCTGACACAGCACTGGTTTGCTATATTATTCAAAGTAGTAGTAGTAGTCACTGTAGTGGTAGTGGTATATGGAATGAAAATGTGACAGTGGCACTCATTTATCAAACAAGTGCAGAAACCGCTGTTTGACTACAGGCATAATCTTACGATGATGATGCTGTTCCAATTTCGTTCAGTCGTTCCAATTTCAGCATAAGAATATACTGGTGTTGGTGAGCATGGTGGCAGAAAACGAGCGCAATTTAAATATCCCGCCCAAATAGCACACAGGTACTACGCATCTACAGAGGTGTAGTATGTGAACTGGTGAGAGTATATAAAAACAACAAGGACTGTAGAGGTAGGGGTAACAGTGTTGCAGTAATGCCTGGTATCGAGTCAGGCATTAAGTGTCCAAAGCAACGCATGCAATCTGCCAGTGCAAAGTGTGGGCATCTCTTCAGCCCCGTCAGGTGCATGAAAATCACCTTGTGCTATGCCAGTACAACCGTCAGTGTTGTAGCCTACCGCAACAGGAAAGTAGAGCTTGTGTGAGATGTGATGCACTAAAATTTGTGGCTGCGTTTGGTCTGGCTCCAGGAGCCTGACAAATACAATTAAAACAGAGCATGTCCTAATTGCTGACCACACTGTAATGAGTTTCCTAGGTGGCTGCCGCTAATTGAAAATGTGACAAACCACAGAACGCAATCAGTCACTTTAATTCAGTGTCCCTTTGTTGCTGTGGAGATGCATCACACTAAACTGTGGTTTGGCGAGGACACTCATTTCAGCGGGTCCCCTGTGGGGCACCTGTACGGCTGAGAGCCCACGAGAGAGGAAAAGCGTTCAGATAGCTTTGCTCATGCTCTGATTAAGTAGTCACTTCATGTTAGTTTGAATTACTTCATCAATATGGGAGGCTAAAGCTGCCAAAAGACAAATGATAATGAAAACACTCAAATGAAAATGCAAAACTCTTTTTGCCATTTCATTTGCAAATTATCAGTGCAATTGTCCTGCCAAAATTAGAAATGTTCATAAAATTTTCAATTTCCTGATAAGCACGAGTCATTTTTGACAAAAATAAAAATACATTTAAATCTGTACCTAAACTGAAGCTGCTTTGCAGATTGCAACATTGAGGTTCTTACTCATCTCAATGGGTGACGTAAAAAATGTTTTGCTACGTTTTGTCATCATTTGTCAACAATTACAAGGATGGAGACAGAGCACTTAGATGTGGTGGAACAGCCCATGATAAAACAAGCCATGATCTCTTTAGAGACATGTGCCTACCAAGTCTTAAAAAAAAATGCTTGCTGTCTATTATGACACTGAAAATGTACTCTACTGCCTGTATGTAAGGGGTCAAACTTCTTTTTTTAAGTCAGCTGATCATTAAAATATCTGAATCAGAGTTAGTGGACGATTTGACCTCGTCCTTCAGGAAGAAGTTTTGGTTATCATTATTTCCAAGGAAAAAGTGGAGTTGGAGCTAATATATCCTATTTTCTATGAAATATAGACCATTAAGCGATGGCATATTGCACCAGTACTTTTACCTTTACCAGCACCAGGTGGTTGATGTGTGGTAGGCTAGGTTAGTAATGTTAGTGGTCTATAAGCCAAGTTGTATTATAGTCAAGTGGAACTAGCAGCCTGGGGGTTTAGCTCACTGGCTAGCTTGCTCAAGTCCCTGTCCTGCTAGCTCACTGGCTAGCTTGCTCAAGTCCCTGTTCTGCTAGCTCACTGGCTAGCTTGCTCAAGTCCCTGTCCTGCTGGCTCACTGGCTAGCTTGCTGGCTCACTGGCTAGCTTGCTCAAGTCCCTGTCCTGCTGCCAGTTGCAGGTTTGAAACTGGGCGTGTACAGGGCTAGTCAGAAAAATAACCACAAAACTACAAGTCAATCCGGAGAGAACCCTGCTGTAGAATTGCACGGACATGGATCCACTAGTCTTCTGCTTGAAGTCCCTCACAGTACAGACTTGGCTACTTTGCTTACAGTTGTGACAGAGCAGTGGAACTCTCTCTCTGGCTCTGGCTTCCACTTAGCTCCTGCCCTGCCTACTAACATACAGGGTATCTGCATGTTGGGGATCTTGGAAATGAAAATGAAAAGTGTGAAAAATGGAATATAAATCTCCAGCAGGTGTCATTTCTTTAGCGCTTTTATTTTGACACTTATTGAGCGCGTTATGAAGGGAATGCAAAGCCAAAGTGAAGATTGAATTTTCATTTCTCGATTAGCATTTACATTTTAAGATCTGGCAATAATATACCAGGATGGCAATTATAATAAAATGACAAATAGACGTTTTACATTTATTTTTATTTTTGACTCATGCCTATCAGGAAAATGAAAAGCCAAAAGTAAATATTTAATTTCATTTTTCATTCTGGCAGGATAATTGCACTGTTCATTTGCAAATGAAATGTCAAAAAGAGTTTTGCATTTTCATTTGACTGTTTTCATTATCATTTGTTTAGTATTTGTTTTGTATTTGACTGACATCCTCAAGGCCCAATCCCTTTTGGTTAAAAGTCTGGGTTAAAAAGTCTGAAGCTCATTATTAACTCTCTATATGTTCAATATACGTGCGATGTTAAAGTTGCTAAAGCATACATACCACAAGCAGGGACAGTGAAGAGAGAGAGCATTGCGTCAGGCCTCTTTTTGTGGTAAGGGCTAAGCCATGTGCTTTTCCAAGCTTGTGTTGTTGAGTTTGCAGACACCACATTCAGCATGTTTGATTGACACCGTCAAAGGTATCTTTAGCTTTCTAATCTACTCAGACAGTCCCTCAAGCCCTTCCTGCTTTTCTGAGACAGCGTAGTGTATGCTTTGACAACAGGCTAATTTTCGAGTTGGGCTCTTTTGAACATTATTTATGATCCTGTTTTTGACGGATCCATTTCTCCTCCTGAGCAAATGCAGCACTGTTAAACTGCCGAATCAGATCCTTTGTATGGAAATGCAATATAGCTTTTCCTGCTTCAGTCAGCTGCTTTGAGGAGAGTAGTCCTAGATGGATGTTGGCTTTAATGCATTGCTAAAAAGCAAAAGGCGTTCCTCAGAATTCATCTTCTCAGTGACTGCAGCAGTTTCCCCTTGATTAACTAACACCACGGAAAACATGCATGTGTTCAGATTTTGGATTTACTGATCACAAGCTAGGAAATCAGCATTAAGCAGAGAACTTGACACTTTCCAAATGTGGATCTGAATTTGCTATATACTACAAACATACACAAAAAATGACTCTGAAAGGAGAGGTAATTACTTAACAGATAAACAGATGAGTCAGCAGTTGTTTTTTGTGTAGAATGAAGGGCATTGGACAATTCAGTCTAGCAACAAAGACTCTCAGATGAAAAGAGTCTGAACTGTGATCTGTTAGTGTTGATGGGAAGCCAACAGAGCAGACACTCATTAAAGGACATTAAAGGGGGCACAAAAGGAAAGAGGGAATTTGACACTATGTAGACTGAATAGAGAACTAGCAGCTAACGCTAACTGAATGACCCATTCAGGGAGACATAATGTAGACCGAATAGCGAACCAGCAGTTAATACTAACTGAATGACCCATTTCGTCAGCTCCATTCAGTTAGCGTTTAAGTTACAGGTTCGCTATTTAGTCTACATTGTACCAAATCTCTTGTTCTTCCTCTACCAACAGCATTCGGCAAGTTTGTGTGTTGTCCATCTTGTCCATCTGAAATGTAGCTTAGGGTTGCTGGTGGAGCACTCACACTCGAGAGACGTGTGTGTGTGTGTGAGAGAGAGAGAGCGAGAGAGAGAGAGACTTGGCTCGCCACAGAGAGTTAGCTAAACAGGGATAAAAAAAACACACAAAATTACACTCTCCCTCTCTGTCTTTTACATTCTCTCCCTCTTAACCTCTTTATTTCTCTCTTTCTGCCTCATCCTTTAATTCTCTCTCTCTCGTAACCCTCTCCCTGTCCCTCACTCTGTTGTTCTGTTTCTCAGGAAGAATTCCTCTTTGCAGAAGCATGACCAACTTAAGGGAGGAGAGGCGGGGTGTGGTGGAGAGGAGGAAAAGAAAAGAGCGAGATGACGGAACAGAAGAAAGAAAAGATGCTGAGAAAGGAGGTAGTGATTGGGGTATGGCGATGGGAGGGGGGATTTTCTGTGAAAAGGAACAGAACATTCAGGGAAAGAGTGTGAGAGAGTGATACATAAAAGTGGACCTCAAGCAATCACCCTCTGAAAGGATCCAAAATCATATGTTCATGCAAAATGGTTGCAAAATCAGATGGTGGAGACATCTTTGCTAGCACACTGTATTATCCTGTTGCTTGAGATGTCAGCCTTGCCACAATAAGTTCATCCCTGAAATCCTGGACCTTGAATTCCTTTTGGATTTTCATATCTCAACAACAGCATAAAACCATTCAACCTCAAAGAAAGGCACAAGGTTTTCTGAATGTCTTCAGATGAATACTTTCATCTGAAAGTGTATAAGTTAACACTCTGTTTCTCCTGTGTAATTAATACAAGAAAGGAAGACACAATGTCAGACATTACCACAGTCTACAGTAACATAGTGCACGTCTACTGTTGTGTTTTATATCTTTTGCATTTGAAGCTGTTTTAAATGTGTTGCTTCTAAGTCCTTATGTGTCTGTCTTCTAAGTCCTTATGTGTCTGTCTTATGTTAAGCACATTGAGTTGCCTTCATGTGTATGAAATGGACTATACAGATAAATTTAAATTTAAATATTAGACACTACCCGTAACTACTCAGAGTAGGATCAGTTTGTTAAACACTACCTGTAACGACTCAGAATAAGATCAATTTATTAAACAATACCTGTAACGAATCAGGGTAGGATCAGTTTATTAAAAACTACCTGTAACGAATCCGGTTAGGATCAGTTTGTTAAACACTACCTGTAAGGAATCCGGTTAGGATCAGTTTGTTAAACACTACCTGTAAGGAATCAGGATAGGATCAGTTTATTAAACACTACCTATAATAAATCATGAATCATAAATCATGCATGAAACATGCCACATGTGGACACATATGTGTGCTCTTCAGTACACAAGCTTTGGATTTATCAGGGCAGTTTCACTATGAAAGCAGCAAGGTCTGTCTGGACATGCTGCTGGCCATCAGGACATGCTCCTGGGTGTGTGTGGTTGAAGGGGTGGGAACTGGTAGGCTTTTATCAATATTGATGCCATTGATGATCCTGTTTATTGGTCCAATTCTAGCAGATTGAAACACTCAATTCTCAGCTCTGCCTGGTACCCAGTACTCGATTCCCACCTCTACAAAGCTGTAGTCTCCCATCTGTCCTTGCACTCATGTCATGGCTTCAGCATTGATGAAGTTGTAAGTGTGATTGGTGTTGTTGTTTGTGGGACTACAAGTGCTCCATCCTGAGAGCCTGCTGGGTTAGTAAAGTATTAGGGCAAATCAATATCTATAAGGATAGGACAAAAAGAAGTAAGGATTTGGGGGCATGATCGCATTGACTGCCCATTCAAATCGGTGAAAAAGTTCTGAAATGTAAACTGTAACTTACATGCTGGTCATGTATACTATTATACAGATCTACATTGTAATAACAATATTAAAACTTACACTATTATAAGTCATTATGAGCCTTAGGTAGATGTAGACATGTGCATATTATTTGAAAAGTGTTGCTGCTGTATCATTGGTCTGAAAGTGGGGCCTTCACTGCATTGCTACAGTATCTAAACGTATGTGGAGAACAACTCTACAGATCGCCAGTGAAAATCAGATTCTGCTCTGTACTCCCGATGGTACCAGTGACAGACTCCACTGATACATTACCAACATGAACCTGTCAAAACACAGGCAAACTCAGGTACTGAAAAGACCCCGGTTGGTAAGGTCAAAAGACCCCGGTTGGTAAGGTTAAAAGACCCCAGTTGGTAAGGTTAAAAGACCCCGGTTGGTAAGGTTAAAAGACCCCGGTTGGTAAGGTCAAAAGACCCTGGTTGGTAAGGTTAAAAGACCCCAGTTGGTAAGGTTAAAAGACCCCGGTTGGTAAGGTTAAAAGACCCCAGTTGGTAAGGTTAAAAGACCCCGGTTGGTAAGGTCAAAAGAGCCCGGTTGGTAAGGTCAAAAGACCCCGGTTGCTAAGGTTAAAGACCCGGTTGGTAAGGTTAAAAGACCCCGGTTGCTAAGGCATGTTGGTGTTTTTGGTATCAGCTACATGTAAGATGATTTAAAAACACTCAAAATGCTTTTATTCATTTATTCATTTATTCCAATTTATTAAAACTTTTAGCAAATCCATTGTTATTGCATTGACGTCTCAATGCTTTCTGGGTAAAAAGTGACATCACCTGGTTGAAACTGATGGTATCTATGTGCAGGCGCAGCTTGATTGCTGCACCTTGATTGGACCTTGATTAGCTCAACCAGGTGATGTCACTTTTTACAACAATAGCAGTTAACGAGTGAACGGATTTTCTAGACTTTTTAAATCAAGTTTCTAAAGCTGACGCCAACGTCAGTCTAATAAGGCCAACATGTATTGTCAATGCCTCAGCACGGGGTGGATGAATGCTCTCGGCCGCCTCTGTTACCACATCTGCAGGATCTGAAACGACAAGGTGGTGAAAATGAAACTGAAGCTCAATGAATCTGAAAATCATATTTATCACTGACTGTCAAATTCACTTGGACTAACAGCGCATGATAGCGCATGATAGCGCAGCGTACCCTATGACGCTGGTTTAATGACAATTGAATTGAACAGTTCTTCTGTGTTATTTAAAGCTAGTAGAATTTTCCAGGATGGGATGTCTGAAACTGCATTTTGTAGAAATCATTTATAACTCATAATGCAGGAAATGCAATATTTCAGTCATGAACAAACTCTATTGCACTGTACTGCATTTAGCCCACACAAAAATGCAGCATGTTGGACATTTAGATTTATTGTAGGCCTGTACTTTGGCCCATATTTTGGGTACAGAATATTTAAATCTATTTTAAAAATTTCAGAGAAGGGTATGCCAACTTAACCTACACTGATTGATATTAGGATATGATCATTTGTTAAGTAATGTGATGTTGGATTTAATATCCTTTTTGTCAAATAACTGCTACAAGGGATCAGTTAACCTCTTTGGCATTACAAAATACAAAATAATAAACAGAAGAAAGAAACAGTCAGTTGAGAGTAGTCAGGAGAGGAGAAGGAGATTACAGGGATAACCTTTACAAGTAAGTGATAGTCAAGACGTGACCCCCAACCAAAACACACAAATAGAAACGGCAATAGCCAGGTAGATTTCAGACTCAAATTCATGATCTACAATTGAATGACTTGTGAAAATGACCATTCATGTCTCTGAGAGCTGGTGGCCTGACACACACTCAGGGTTTTAGGTCTCACACCACACAGGTTTCATACTCCACAAACTCTCTCATTGCACAATGTATAGGACGATGATTTTTGCATGTTAGAAATCTTCACATTGGGTCAGCATTGTAGGCCATTTTTGACCTTGGTATTTTAAAAATTCCTGGCAATGGCCCTGGTTTTAGAGTGAAGAGTCCAAAGGCATCTAACAGAACAAAAGGCTTTAAAACTTATATGGTTAAATTTGTCTTGCTTTTAAGAGGGACCCTTGGAAAATGCTCAGCTCAATGAGGGGTCGCCGGCCCAATAAAGTTTGATAACCCCTAGTATATATTACACCTATAGTGAACAGAACAGTCCATATGTAGCACTGTTTGTCTCTGGATGGATGCGTTTCTATATGGGCATACTGCCTTAAGGAGAGCACAGCTAGGACCAGACCTCCCAGCTATTTTCAGTCTTTTAAGATTAGAGCGAGATTGAGCAGGCCAAGCTTACATACTATTCTTAAACGATTAGCGGCCTGTTTTACTCATGGTTTCACTTGACGTCCTGCTGCTGCAAGGCTTGTCTACAAGTCCACAGAAACAGTCAGATATTTGTATTAAAGTTATCCTTCATACATGCTTGAAAGGAGATCCCCAGGGCAGCATGAATGACTATAATGTACATGTCTTCTCATAGGCTCCTCAAGAAACGCACTGAATAACGTTTGGCTGAAGCCGCCCACCAATGGACCTTTGTTCACAAACTGGCGTCTGTTATGCTCCATGCGGCACCATACCTACAAAGGGCATGAGCTTACAGGCTGAAGCTAATCTGCCTGCTCTTGACCTCCTGGATGGATCACAATATGAAGCAAAACATTTGTTAAGCCCGCCTTCATCGTGTTGCCAGTGCCAGTTTTTGATTGGTTCCCTTTCTCAGGTGGACAGGAAGAAACAGAGATAGACCTACTGGCCAGACTGAGACGCATAGCAGATCAGTATCTGTGAGAACCAGGCTAAGCTGTATTTTTGGCCAGTTCAATGTCAGGAGGTCTGTTCCTAGCTACATCATGTTAGTGGCAGTAAGTAATGTCTGCACTGTCATATACTGTCATCTCTCCATATGACTTTTTCTTTGTTAACAACATGACGGCAGTTTAATTACCAGTGCTGTAATCTTTCTCTGTGTCTCTCTAATTTGTGATAAAAGTGTGAGTGAATGTGTCAGATGTAATGAATGTGTAATTAGTGGATGGTCTGTCATCAGTGCCTTCCACTTCATCTCCACAGGCTGGATTAGTGCCATACACCACCAGCAGCTTCCCAGGCCCAAGGAAAGCTCAGCTCAGTTATTTTCTCTCTAATTACTTTTAATGCTGGCTTACAGTCTACCTCTCTCCTTCTTGCTCTGTCTCGCTCTCTTGTTCTCTCTCACTTTCTATCTTCCCTCTCCTTTCTCATCCTACATTTCTCTCTCTCTCGTTCTGTCTCTCTCTCTCTGCCCAAACCGTAAGCACACAGTACCGTAAGTGTGTGAGTGTGTGGATTTACACATGGAAATCCTATTACTGGTCAGGAGATAACGAAAGCAGGGGATTTGACCTACCTGTGGCATTAGCCTCTGGTAGAAAGTCAATGATATTGGCTTTTACTTTCTGTCAGCAAACTTTATGTTCAACACGCAATCAGCCGGATGGCTGGTATTTTATCACAGTTTGACTTCTAGATTTGGTTTATAATTTTATATTTATTGTTATCATATTCAGATGAGCTCACAAGAAGCCAGCAGGACCCCGGCAGAGAGGCAACTCTGTATACTGTGAGGAATGATTGTGTTGTGGCGATAATTTAATTTAGCTGATTGAATTCCCAGAGGCAACATAGCTAAATTCAAAGGTCTTGCAAGAAGAGAATTGACTTTGTTTCTAAATGTGTTATCTGACTCAGCGAAGTTAAACACACATGACAAGTGTAATGATGTAAGGAAATAAAAGTGCCTTTGCTATTTTGTTTTAGCTCCGCCGTTATGTTGAACATGAATTGTTTAGCTAAAGCTGTCTTAATTACATCCCAGTTAATCACATTTTAATCATGCTTGTATTATCCATTTTATCAAAGGTAGGTCTTTTTAACTCTAACATTTAAAAAAAAAAACATCACTAGGCTTAGTGCTCAGTAGACCTATCAAATATCCATAATGTCATTAGCTCAGCATGAGAGGCTAGGAGCATCAGCGCAATGGCAGCCTGCTGTGCCTGTGTCAGATTAAAAATAGAATCTCCCATGTCTCGTTTGAACTCTCACTCTCTCACCTCACCTTACTGTCGTGTTTATGTTGACAAGCGGCAGGCTGTGCTGTTGTGCATCTGTGGTTGGATCTCCTGGGGCAGATTGGCGAGAGATGACAGTCTGGCACATTAGCATCCGTTGAGATTAGCCTCCAGTGCTAGCTAGTCCCAACAGTTACACCCCTGTAAAGCAAAGTGAGTCACCCCACTTACCAACCCCATGCTGTCAAAATGACCACAGCAAATGCAACTTTAATTGGTCTCAGGACAAAGGTTGTACACAGATACAGTGTTCACACAAACTGCACTCCTGCCATGAACATCGCCAGCTAAGCAACAGCAGTCTGGTGGATAGTCTATGGGTGGAGTAGCACAGCATCAGCAGAGGTGGATAGTCTACAGGTGGAGTAGCACGGCATCGGTAGAGGTGGATAGTCTTTGGGTGGAATGGCAGAGCATCAGCAGAGGTGGATAGTCTACAGGTGGAGTAGCACGGCATCAGTAGAGGTGGATAGTCTATGGGTGGAGTAGCACAGCATCAATGGAGTAGGATAGTCTACAGGTGGAGTAGCACAGCATCAGTAGAAGTGGATAGTCTTTGGGTGGAATGGCACAGCATCAGTAGAGGTGGATAGTCTACAGGTGGAGTAGCACCGCATCAGTAGAGGTGGATAGTCTTTGGGTGGATTAGCACAGCATCAGTAGAGGTGGATAGTCTACAGGTGGAGTAGCACCGCATCAGTAGAGGTGGATAGTCTTTGGGTGGATTAGCACAGCATCAGTAGAGGTGGATAGTCTATGGGTGGAGCTGAACAGCAGGTAGAGGTGAATAGTCCACAGCAACACTGCCTACTAACTCCGTACAATATTGTATTTCGCAGTACTAGTCAGGGAACTCCTCATGCCAAAAATCTTGACAAGACACCTCCAGGGCTCCTTAAATCACACTGGAAAGGGGGCCTGTTTTCTATTGGCCTACTTCTGCCCTGCTGTAGGGCTCCTTTAGACATGACCTCAAGTGCAAACCTCATCACTGCCATGCTGCACTCTGCTAGAATCTGTTCTGTTTATTTTGGCAGCGTGCTGTGCTGTTGAAACAAGTCACTGCTTTGCTCCTCTTCTGTTGGCTTGACCTTTAACACAAACTTGTCAGCAAACAGCATTAATACAGCAACATGCCCACACACACACACACATACATACACTACTCCCGATTACAGTAGAAACTCTTTCTAACACTTTTGATGGGGATCAATATCGTTGTTTTTCACCTGAGCAGGTCTGTTTCCTCTCCTGCGTCTACTGCTGCTCCCTTCTCTGTGGAGCCCTCAGCCCAAGCAGATGCGCAGGCCTGAAATATTCAACAGCCTCTTTGCCACCCAATCTGCAGGCAACACGCCATTTCTTTCCCACTGCCTGAACAAGCTTGCAGATAATTCCTAATTCCTAGATGAGCCGCATAGCAGAATCACAGCCCCTGTCACTCATCAATCATCGGTCATGATTCATTATTATTGTTGTTGTTGTTGTTGTTATTGTTGTTTGTTATTATTTACCCTAAATATGAGTTTCCTGGAAAACAGAGATAATGTGGTCTGTCAGGCCTGCTCAGGATCCCACAGAAACCTATTATGATGGAGCTGCTGATCACCACAGGTCATGCAGCTCAAAAACAAACAACAGAAGAGACTGTAGCGGTGTGTCATGTTATATTTCCTAATCTAATCTTTGCCAAGCAAAGCTCTCTGTGCTGTCACACACCTCTCCCAGCTCTTGTCTCACATGTCGAAATTGAGACCACAGTCAGGCACCCACTTCACACAGCCCAACAAGAGTGCCTTTGCGCAGATGTATCCAGAGTGAGTGTGTGTATGTGTGTGTGTGGCGGAGGACAGGGCGTTGTATCCAAAGTCTTTAAGGGGAGTTCTGAAGGAAAAACTGTAATGGACTGTCTCAATATCATCCCTCCTATCTTGCAGGGTCCCCTGCTACTACAGACACCTTCATTCTCACCCCCTCACACAACCTCACCCCCCCCCCCCCCCCCCCCCAACCCCACCCCCTTAGCACAGCTACTACAGACACCTTCGCAGCCACAGAACTGGAAGAAAATGACAGGAGGCAAATCTCTGGACACTTTAGTAGGAGTTCTCAGAAGCATACCTACCCCATCTCACCCCGCAGGATCCCCACCTGGTTGTCTCATACACCCCACCCCCCACCCATACCACCCCACACCACCCCACAGGATCCCCACCTGGTTGCCTCATACACAACACCCTTCACCCCCTCTTTACCCCATCTCACCCCACAGGATCCCCACCTGGTTGCCTCATACACAACACCCTTCACCCCCTCTTTACCCCATCTCACCCCACAGGATCCCCACCTGGTTGTCTCATACACCCCCATCCCTCCAGTCCATCCCACCCCTCTGGCTGACGGTGGCCATTTAGGGAGAGATCAATGGGAGGCTTAAAGCGGCTGTCAGTGTGATGGTGTGGGGGTGGGGGGGCTGTGAGTGTGTGTGAGTGTGTCTGTGTGATGGGGGGGGGGCAGGGTGTGTGTGTCAGTGTGATGGATGGAGGGCCTAGCTTTATGTGTGTGTGTGTGTGTGTGTGTGTGTGTGTGTGTGTGTGTCAGTGTGATGGAGGGGGGCCAGGCTGGGCGACTGCACTTATCG
>PYXC01002601.1:235000-250000 GCA_015244755.2 Tenualosa ilisha | reverse complement strand
GTAACAAGGGCATTTGCATCAACAAGAACAACAACAACAACAACAACAACAACTATAGCATAAATGCCTATAGTGATGATAGATGCTGTGCTCAACAGAAATGAACTGTATGCAGCAATGGAAACCACATGCAAAACAGATGGGAGATGAGCAGTGGTGCTCCAATCCAGGGCATCATCACCTTGAGATTCTGGCTGCCCTCCCACAGAGTCACAGGGAAACGCTGCGCTAAAGTAAAGTGAAGTTCACTGGTATTTAGCAGATGCTATAATCCAAAGCGACATGGACTTGCAGTGTGGGTTCGGGAATTGAGCCCAAGTCATCCGGCTGTCAGTCAGTCAAGTGTCATAACCGCTGCTGCATCACACTGCAGCCCACAGGGAAAAGGACTGCAGTCACCACCACGTTGGTCAGGACAGACAGGAAGTGAAAAAGAAGTTCCTGATTACCAGTTCCTGATGAATCCTGACTCCTGATTAAAATCAACCTGGGACTTCTGCCGAGACCAATCCTGAGCTACTAGTAATCAACCTGGGACTTCTGCCGAGACCAATCCTGAGCTGCTAGTAATCTGGTCACAGAAGATCCCTACACACTTGAGAGTGAAACTGAGAGTTGTCTGCCTGATCAACATTTTCAAAGCCTTGTCTGTTTGTTCAAGAGAAAAACTACAAAGCTACCACAGCAATGAAGATGTAGGCTCAGGCAACGAGTGTATGGCCTCCTACTGCAGGAGTGTGACCAGCGTGAGATTTTAAGTTAAATTAAAGAGTTAATCTCTTGCCAAAACTCAAAAATGCAGCAAATTAATAATTCAAGTAAACTGTTGTTGTGATCACAGTTGTTTACTCAGTTTGAGGGAAATACAACACCCAGAGCTTAAAGGCACACTATGCAACATTTTATGCAGTTTTTTTGGTTAATTTACCAGCTTCGTACTCACTTTTATGATGAAATGTCTTAATATGGGTCAATGAAGCCTCTTTGGGTAGCCCCTAGTCGCCTGAGCGCAGTTACTAGCGCTTGCAGTTGGAAAATGAGGGTCTGTGAAAATGGAACCGAATGAAATCGAAATTGTGTTTATTATTTTGTCAGTCAACATAACTCTTCCAAAATGATCATCGCTTGTTCCTATTCTTTGGTTGGCAAACAAATCCACATGGATTGGTGAGAATATTGTTGCTATTTAAAACAAAAAAAAAAAATCAGTACCTGCTTCAACCCTCAGCAGTTATGCAGATGACTTAATTGGTTATGAATTATATAAAGCCCATGGTAGATAAGTGGTTGTGATTGGTTCCTGGGTTTTATGTAAATCAGTAATGAGCTGCAGTGGCCCACGGCCAGATGGACCTGCAGAGTAAATTAAAATGTGCTGGCGGTGTGTTTGGGTTTTTACACAGGCTAACAGAAATGCAATGACAACTAAAAAGCAGTTAAATTATGACAGAGTAAAGGCTTCTCTGAAAGTGATTTGTCTCTAGGCTACCTCCTTCACCGTGTTGCTCCACTATTTCTCTGTGGGATTTCTTTCTAAGAGACAAGAGCAGTAACTAATTTCCTCCTCTTTCAGAAACAGGCACTCATTTTAGCACAAACTCTGAAAATATCACTGGTTCCAAGTACAGCTATTCAGCAAATCCTTAGAGATGTCAGACTCAAAGGATGAGAAATAGAGTCCTTATGTGTTGATGCATTTTTCTAGGAAATGCCTGTTTACTTAATTCAGATGTTTAGTCATTAAGATTTATTGGGCCATATTCACTAACCATTCTTACGAAAAAAAGATTTCAAGAAGATGTTGCATCCACCAGTGTTTTCTTATCTGGTGTTTGTTCATAGGTAAAAAATAATCTATGCACACTCAAGAGGAACTGAACATTTGAGTAGTGTTTTTGCTAAATAATTGGTTGGTGCATTTTCATCAATGCTATTGTGAAATATTACTGAATGTAAATCTTTTAAATGGGACCATAAGAACCAGATTCTTGAGGAGAGGGAAGTAAGTAGGCCTAGGTATTTTATCTCATAGGAAATTCAGGCATCCCGTAACATCCACAACATGATATACTCATGACATAAACACACACATTACACACACACACTACACAAACACAGAGAAAAAATACAGAAGACCTGTAAATGTGTACTAGTTAGGATACTTAGTGGTAAAGTGTGAAAATGGTGGTATGGAAATCTGCAGAAAGATGCAATGCCTGAGACCCATAGTACACACATCACTCTCTGATTTGTAACTTTTGATAATCCTGACTTCTTTCTCTGTCTTTTACTTGCAGATAGTATCTGTGTCTTAAGCTGCACAAATAGACTGCAATACTGATGCTACTTGACATCCTGGTTTAAGCTCCTCCCCCTGTCTTTTCTGCTCAGAAGGATTTCAGCACTGAGTTGTTGCATTGGCCAAAATGGGGGCAAAGGTTTAGCCACGGATTGGCCCTTCACAGAGATACAACGGCCAGTCTCTTAAATGTTAAATTCATTCCACTCCACACTCACTAGTAGAGTTGGTGTATTGCTAATCTATATTTAGGTAGAAAATACAATTGGTTTTCTTAGAACTTTGTTAGTTGGCAATGGAACTGCGTGACTTCATGCTTGCACCCCGTGAGGATATCCACAAACAACCCATTCCCACTCGTGTCTCGTGTTATATACATATATATGTGTGTGTGTGTGTGTGTGTGTGTGTGTGTGTATTGCATCATAAAATCCCAGTGACTGTGAGATATGGGGCTCGAGTATCCAATTAAAATGTTGACTTGTCTTTTTTTGCAAAACACACTTCTCATCTTCTCATCTTTCAAACCCCAACCTTGTAAGCAAAGAACACATCTACAATTTTCCACAGGCAGTAGCCTAATTGTTAAATGCTTTAATGAGTCACCTGAAGGCAACATGCTGGCTGCTTCTGTTCAACCAGTCAGGTTCATGAGTCTCTGTATCAGCAAGCCATGGCTTTTCATGCATTCCCCTGTGAAACTGCTGAGAATATTCTTAGCGACTGTGAAGTTAAATTGACTGAATTAATGTGACAAGTATGGAGAACACAATTATTCGCTTAATGTGGTCTTTATAAATATTACACTGGGCCTTCCAAGAGGCAGGTTAAAAATAAATATGTAAGTCCATATAGAAAATTCTTTATTAAAAGAAAAAAAACTGTGTGAATCAATCAATAGCTTTGTTGACAGTGAGTGCTATCTATAGGGAAATATAAAAACAGAAAGTTTCATACAACGTACCAAATAGCAAATAGTGCTAGTGGCCAATTCACTATTCAGTCTATTTCTCCTTCTTTTTGCTAATGACAGTACACTCTCACCTAGAACAGCAGGGCTTGTGTTTTTGCTCCTTGAAACTAAATAACAAATAAATGGTATAAGTGTTTAGAGAGAGAGTGTGTGTGTGTGTGTGTGTGTGTGTGTGTGTGTGTGTGTGTGTGTGTGTAAGGGAAAATGCCTCACCAAAAATAAAAAAATAAGACTGATTACAAGCAAAAAGTGTTAACAAAATGATCAAATGATCTACCAATAGAAAATATGGTTTGTTTTGAATACTTGAAATAAGACAAATAGGTTTAGGGCCTAGAAAAAGAGACTGATTAGATGATCGACTTACCTTAGTGCACCACAGCAACTTACATTTATTTGCAAGACTGGAGAGTTTGAAATATGTTTTGAAGCCAGATATTGTCACACTTCTTAGTTTCACAATCTAAGTTTCAACATCAAGTTTCAAGTCTGGTAGTCAAGGGCTCTAGCGCCACCAATGGATCAAAGTTGAAATTGCATCCATGAACATAACTTCTGAACCATTGATCCAATTTCCAAAAAATGACATACCACTGGATTCCTTGTTGGAAGTAACACTGAACACATCCTAAGACATATTCTGCCAGGGATGATCAATGGACATGTGTGACAGTATTGTCCTAGCAGTGACGTCTGTGTTGAATTTTCTAAAAAACAAACAAGCAAGCGAACAAACAAACAAACAAACAATAAAACACACACAAATGTCCATTGTCCATTCTTCATGACAATAGCCAGAATACTTTTCTCTCAACTTGTGCCTTGTTTTAAGATCAAATCTCCTTATAGCTAAGTTATATTATCTTAGTAAGTTAACACAAGGTAAATATTACTAAAAGAAGCAAAATGGTCTCCTACAACTCTTCCTCAGTAAGTAAATGAACATTGATATATTGATATTGATAACAAGATTATTATTTCAGTGAGGTGGAAAAACCTGTTCTTGAGACTATATCGCTTGCCAGATGGTAGCAGCTGAAACAGTCCATGACTGGGATGGCTGGGGTCCTTACTGATTCTGAAACAGTCCATGACTAGGATGGCTGGGGTCCTTACTGATTCTGAAACAGTCCATGACTAGGATGGCTGGGGTCCTTACTGATTCTTTTGGCCTTCGTGTTCCATTGCCTCTTATACAAGTCCTGGATGGAGGGCAAACCACATCCACAGATGCTTTATGCTGTGTGCAGGACTCTTTACACTGCTTTTCATTTGGTAGCAGAGCATGCAGAGCCTTTTCCAAACAATGCTGTGATGCTTTCGGTCAGGATGCTCTCTGTGGTGCCTCTATAAAACCATGCAGTAATGCTTTCGGTCAGGATGCTCTCTGTGGTGCCTCTATAAAACCATGCAGTGATGCTTTCGGTCAGGATGCTCTCTGTGGTGCCTCTATAAAACCATGCAGTGATGCTTTCGGTCAGGATGCTCTCTGTGGTGCCTCTATAAAACCATGCAGTGATGCTTTCGGTCAGGATGCTCTCTGTGGTGCCTCTATAAAACCATGCAGTGATGCTTTCGGTCAGGATGCTCTCTGTGGTGCCTCTATAAAACCATGCAGTGATGCTTTCGGTCAGGATGCTCTCTGTGGTGCCTCTATAAAACCATGCAGTAATGCTTTCGGTCAGGATGCTCTCTGTGGTGCCTCTATAAAACCATGCAGTAATGCTTTCGGTCAGGATGCTCTCTGTGGTGCCTCTATATCAGGGCTTCGGGATCTTTGTTTTCATACCAAACATCCTTAGTCACCTGAGGAGGAAGAGACACTGATGAGATTTTTTATCAATCAGGTCAGTGTGGCCTGTGTGTCCCAGGTCAGGTCTGTGTCAATGTGTCAATTCTGTGATGTTAACACCAAGGAACTTGAAGTTGTTCACCTTTTCCACTGTAGAACCATTGATGATAATAGGGTCTGATTGATCTCCTTTCCTCCTGAAGTTATTGGCAACAATCAGCTCTTTGGTCTTTGTAGTGTTGAGAGAAAGGTTGTTGTTCTGACACCACTGCATTATTCACCACTGCATTATTCAACATAAGGAAGATCAGGCCATACCTTAACCCAACATGCAACCCAGGTCCTGGTACAGACCCTGGTTATCTCTCATCTTGACTACTGCAATGCCCTCCTAACAGGTCTTCCAGCTTGTGCTGTGACACCACTACAAAAGGCGCATGTCACACCCGTGTTGATTGAACTCCACTGGCTACCCTTGGCTGCTCGCATCAAATTCAAGGCACTTATGGTGGCCTACAGGGTGATTGATGGCTCTGCTCCCATCTACCTGAATACTCTCCTAAAGCCCTATGTCACCTGCCGACCACTTCACTCCTCTAAGGAACGTTATCTAGCACAGCCAACACCTTGACTCTTCCAGACTCTTCTCATGTTTTGTTCCACGCTGGTGGAATGACCTCCCAAGTGTTACCAGGTCAACTGATACCCACCTTCAAGAAACACTTGAAGACCCAGCTCTTCCAAGAATATCTCCTGGCTTGAATTTTGAGAATGGACTTAACATCTTATACTTAATTTCTCTTTTATACTGCACTTTTTATTACACTTTGCACTTTCAACTTAAAATAGTGCAGTTTTTATGTTAGCAATGTGCACTATTTGTTTGATTTCTTTCATTGTGTCGTAGCTTGAATGTTATCCTCTTTTGTAAGTCACTTTGGATAAAATTGTCTGCTAAAAGCATATCTGGAAATGTAATGTAAATCCACACACAACCCTGTTTGTTGCACACACTCAGTCTTTTTAGAGTAATAGCCTTTCAAAGTATGGATATGGATTAATTGATTGATTGGTTGTGACTTTGTTTAGGAGCCCATATGGTTAAGTTATGGCCCAGTCATTTGGTTGAAGCAGTTGCAGTACAGCATGTGGGAGCTCCCTGTGTCGACAGCACTGATGTGACTGCATGAACATTGAACATTGAATATATCCTTCTATATCCCACTCCTCTTTCCAATACCTTAAAGGCATACCAGCTGGGTCGGCCATTTTTTAACTAAGGAGCTTCCCCTACACTCACCTACACGTCAAGGTTTGATTTTAAAACCAAATAACCAGCAGCGACAATGTTCAAAGAGTTATGTTGACTGCTATTGTTATCCTGGAAGAGCCGTAAAAGCACAAATAAGCTGCAGACGGCGTGGAGAGAGCCTTCATTCACCATGTAATGAGCCATTTAACCATCAAAGTGACAAGGGAGCTGGTAAATTATAGCTGGTATGCCTTTGATTCTGATCGCCACGGTGGCCTTACCTAGCTATGGCACTCTCCCCTTAGCCTGGCAGGCAAGCGACTCTCCCCTGGTGGGCGACCAGTGTTGCCGGGCAACAGCACAGGGCTCTCTGTAGGCTAGCGATAGTGTGGAGGGCTAGAATGGCTAGTCAGTAGGAGTTTGTTAGGCCAATTCTCGACGGCGAGCAACCACTCTGCTGAGTCCTGCTGCTCCAAGAGAGCTCTTCACTGTTGGGGAGAGGCACCGGGCAAACACTCTCCTGAGTTCTGCTGCTCCAAGAGAGCTCTCCACTGTGGGGGAGAGAAACTTCCGGCAGCGCTAAAAAGCTCTAAACACGCGGAACACACCGGTGGAACAAACACAGGCGTCTGCCCTCATCTCTCGCTCTTTCTCTCTCTCTTTCTATCTCTCTCTCTTTGGCTCCCTCTATCTTTCTCTCTCTCTCTGTCTCCCTCTCTCTCTCCCTCTCTCTCTTCCTTTATATCTCTCTTAATCAACCCATCATCATCTCTCACTCCCTCACTCAATTTCTTCTCCCAGTTGACCAATGTTCCACTGCTCTCCCCCACCACACGCGCACACACACATCATACATACTCACTCTCTCTTACTATTTCACTGTCTTTCTCACACACACACACACACTCCTCATTCTCTCTAATTATTTTTCTCTCTTTCTTTTCTATTATCCTATGCTCCATTCAATTAACGTTAGCTGCTGGTTCGTTATTCAGTCCTGCACACCTGATGTTTGTCTCTCAGTGATGCATGAAGTGGTGTTGTATAAAGGTTTACTATGTCTCTCAGCAACGAATGAAATGTCATATAGAAGGACCAGGTAAACTAGATGATTGTCTCTCTCAGTAACGAATCAAGATTGTGTCGTATAAAAGGACTAACTAGATGATTGTTTCTCTCAGTAACGAATGAAGTTGTGTCGTATAAAAGGCCTAACTAGATGATTGTTTCTCTCAGTAACGAATGAAGTTGTGTCGTATAAAAGGACTAACTAGATGATTGTTTCTCTCAGTAACGAATGAAGTTGTGTCGTATAAAAGGACTAACTAGATGATTGTTTCTCTCAGTAACGAATGAAGTTGTGTCGTATAAAAGGACTAACTAGATGATTGTTTCTCTCAGTAACGAATGAAGTGTTGTATTAAAGGACCAAGTAAATTAGATGATTGTCTTTCTCAGTAACGAATGAAGTTGTCTTGGATAAAAGGACAAGACCAAGTGCATCTGAAGGCAACAGTAATGTCAGTGATGGCACTAAAACAAAAGTAGAATAATGAGACAGAGAGGTCAAGTGGGGGTGATTGAACAAGCCGCACTCTTTTGCCTGGTCCTGTTGCTTATGAGGTGTGTGTGTGTGTGTGTGTGTGTGTGTGTAAGAGAGAGAGAGACAGAGACCTCAGCACTGTCCCTGTCAGCTCGTAATGCTCACACAGGGCCATCCTTCACTGTGCGGAGCGCCATCCCTTACTGTGCTGCCGAGAGGTGGTCTAATCGCCTGTCCTTTATTTCCTTGCTGCCGCTCATAACTCTCAATCCCCACTAAAGGTCAGGCCACTCTGGACGGCGAGGGATGAGAAACTCTAAGGCAAATAGCGGGGGCACCGTATCGCCTCCAGTGAACGCTGGACACTCCTCCATCTCTGCCACCTCCACTCCACCCCGCACTGTGTCTCTCCTCCTCCCCCTCCCCCCACCTTCTCCTTGATCTTTGGAACTCGTGGTAATTGCCGGAGCGACTCTCAAGCACACGTCGCTCTGTTGGGGCTTAAGAGGCGCTCAGGTCAGTGTGTGTGTGTGTGTGTGTGTGTGTGTGTGTGTGTTTGAGACAGAGAGAGAAAGAGAGATATGCTGTCAGGTCAGTGTGCTCTTCGCTCTCTGGCCCCTGAGGTCTGACAGCCTGTGTAGACAAACAGACAGTTGAAGTGGCAGGAGGAGACCATTACTGTGGAGGACCACTGCACAAAGCAACAGAGTTACTCATTCATAGAGTGTTTCAATGGTAAAAACAAGAATGCAAACGTTATATTTCACTCCCAGACTATGTCTGCTATGTTAAGATAACATATAAGATGTTAAAATAGAAACCTTGTGAAAAAGCTATTATGCTAATAATCACTAGCTGAGCTCCACAAGAGTACTGGTGGGCCCAGGCTGAATAATCACACTCTCCTGAAACAGTCCATAAGAGTTTGTCAATGAATTTCTATGTTGCCCAAACCAGTGCTTGCTTTCATAGCCCTGGGCAAAGCAAGTGTCGAAATCTAAAATATACATAAAGCCAAATGAAGTGAAGGGAGCGATAAAAGAGTTTAAAAAGACATTAATAGGGGGCTGATCAGGCCAAAGATTAAAGTCGCCTTTCATCAGAAAGTTTTTTCTAATAATTATTTGTTCATTTGTGCAACAAACCCGCATGCTGTGTAATACTGGGTAAGGGCCAACACACAGGGATAGGAAGTTCTGTCCTCTCTGCTCTGAGCTCATGTGTTTGCCAGTGATTCACTCCTCACCTGAAAAGTTGAAATTCGTTTAAATTTGCAGTCAGAGTATTTATTTCAACTGTTGTTTATTTGTCTGTTTTGGCCTTTAACCCACATGGTCGCTCCTTTGCTAATCTCTTACATGGATATGAATCCAAATACACAAACTTTATTGCTCACAAATGTAGAAGTTTGCCTTTAGTTTCACCATAAAAACACAGAGACATGCCATTTTAAACAATGCAGTACCAGCCAATGTCTGATTAGTCACTCCATTTCATGTAAACAGGTTCAGTGTATCTGTTAGTTACACTATTGAATAAATAAGAAAATGAATAAATAAACAAGTCAGATGTATTTGCTGTGCAAAAACAGCATCAGTCTCTGTCACGCGGTGCGAATCCTTCAGCTTTATTTATCATTTTCTTATTACTTCCACCAAGGAGGTTATGTTTCACCACCGTTTGTTTGTCTGTCTGTCTGCAAAATAAAAGTACTGCGCAGATTTGGATAAAATTTTCGAAAAATGTGGGTATTAGGGCAAGGAACAGATGATTCAATTTTGGTGGTGATCCGGAACACCATCTGGAATTTGCATAGTGTCAGTGACCCTATATTGCCTTGGCAGAGATCTGCGTTCTCCAAATGCTGTTGTCGTTTTTGTGCAAATGATATAGAGACACACTGCTGACACACTATCTGACTGAGAACTACCAGCAGTAGGAGGATCTGTCAGAACAGCACCTCATTGCAAGTGTTGCTATTTTTCTCTCAAGCCTTGGCCCACCCCACCAATTAACCACAGAACCTCTTAAACTGTGCTACTGACAACCATCTGGATTGCCTGTGCCAGAGAGATGCTGACGCTGTGCGCAGGAGAGGTGTGTATGAGTGGGCAAGCCGACAGCAAACTGGAGGTTACCTTTCCCCTAGCTGTCTGAGGCACACAAGCATCATGCCTCTGAGCTTTGTTGACATGACATTTAGCGGCTGGGACAGACGTCTAGCGTTGGGTGTGCAGATGGTGTTTTCTGCTCAGCCAGTTCTCTCGTCACCTCCTCTCCTCTCCGCTCTGCTCTGCTCTCCTCTCCTATCCCGTCCTCTCCTCCTCTCCCCTCCTCTCCTCTCCTCGCCTCTCCTCTCCTCTCCTCCTATCCCCTCCTCTCCTCTCCTGTCCTCACTCCTCCCCTCCTCTCTCTCCTTCCCTCCCCTCCTCTCCTCTCCAGTCCTCCTGCCTCTTCATTGAATGCACAGCACAGAAGGGGAGAAATCTGTTTATGTGCATGTAGTTGTAATTGCGCCCCCCCCCCCACCCCCTCCCCCCCCACACACACTCTCTCACACTTCCTGCTGGGCCTCTTTGGCTGACTCAAAGGGCATTTCAGACTCCCCGGACAACTCTGTTTATGGGTGATAATAGCAGCAGCTCAGTCCTCTGTCCATTACTGTGCTCTCTCTCTCTTTGTTTCTCTCTTGCTCTCTCTCTCTCTCTCTCTCTCTCTCTCTCTCTTTCACTCTACCTCTCTCTCTCACTTGCTCTCGCTGTTTAGACTGGAGAGCAGACCAGAGTTAGTAGTGACAGAATGTGACAGATGAAAGTCAAGGATGAGAAGGAAGTCTGCTTGTCCTATTTGGCTCAAAGGAGAGATGGAGATCACCTTACATTACATGTGAGTGGTGGGCAGATGAAAATGTCATCACACACAAGATCTCACATCCCTAAGGGCAGAAAGCAATGGATCTCCCCTACCCTCTCTCTCTCTCTCTCTCTCTCTCGCTGTGTCTCTCTTTATCTCTCTTTCTTGCCCTGTAGGCAGGAGACAATATTTCTTTCTCTCCCTCTCTCTCTATCCTTTTCTCCACCCTGTAGGCTTAAGCCAATGGGTCTCTTCTCTCTCTCCCATCTCTCATCCCATCTATGCCTGTTTTCCTGCTTTCATTTGCATGCGAAACATAATATACATAATGCATGATCTCTCTTAAGCTGCATGAATATTAGACTTTATCATATTTATTGTCTTACCGTTTCCATGTCAGTGTGTGTGTGTGTGTGTGTGTGTGTGTGTGTGTGTTTAGTTTCTCCCTCTGGTTTGTGCTGCTGCTGAAGCAGGTTCAGTGCCAGCTGTGAATGCCTTGTCTGTGGGAGTCATTGTGTGTCTTTGCCATGTGTGGGTCTGTCCAGTCTGACCTCTGCTAATGGAATATATATAGCACTGTGTAGGAGAAAGCTGTATGGTACTCATGATGTACAATGTGACATATGGACTGTGTAGAATAAAGCTTTATCCATTATATACAGTGTACTACTGTGACATATATAGTATGTAGTGCTGTGATGTATGTAGTACAGCTAGGCCGACATGTGATCCATTATGTGCAATGCACTGCTGTGATAGCTATACGTACAGACTCATGTAGGCTACTCTGAGTGGTGAGGCCACAGTGTGTTTTGCTGTGGTATACTGTGAGGTGCAAAGATATCAAAGCATTTCTGTTTTGCGCCCTCATCATCGTAAGGATGACAGTTACAGTTTTTCAAGTGCCTGAACACATTTATTGAATGAATCTTTTTTTTTGGCAAAATCATAGACTACTTTCACCCAAGTAGGTGCATTTTGTAAAACTTCTTAACACTTTTTGCAAAACTCTAAACACATTTTGCATTATTATGCACTTCTTACATTTACATCACCTTCTTCTCAGAATTGTGAAGACAAAACACATTTTTCAAACCACATTATTAAAACCCTTGAATCCTGTTATAAAACTGAACAATCACCACAAAACAATTTTAACTGTGCTCAAAACCCGCTAATGGTCTCAGGTCAAATCAAATCAAAATTTAAAATTCTGCAGAGCAACGATTAAACAATACATCAAACAATGGAAGACACAATGTTCAGGGATATGTCTGCTGGAGGAATTAGGCTGCTGGTTGTACAATGCATTTACAGTACTGTAATGCAATGAATAAACATTTAGGCTGTTAGCCATATAGGGTCAGAGTGCACTCGATAAGGCAAAAATGCATCATCTCTCCCCATAGTGCCAATGTTAAAGATTTTGTGAATCCAGAATAAACCAAGAGCACATACATAGGTTACTGTAAACCACATTTTCTGAAAGCCTATGATCTCTGTAACACAATTAAAGCACGGATGTCACCATTTAAACACAACAACTTAAAATTGAACACTTGTGTCTAATGATGTGACAACCAATATATACTAGTTCAGAGTTAAAACAGGCTGGTTTTAGTTTCATATCAACAATAAACAGAAACCAGAAGCACAGGGGAAGAGTCATTTTTTCCCCTATTCTTTATTTTTACTGTAATATTTTATTTTTTGATTGTAGATTTCCCTTATTTATGTTATATTAATGTACATTAGATGTTGTTTTGGCCATGAAAAATGTATTTACACAACTGTACATGAATAAACATTTCGACTGCAGTACATTTTTGATGTAGTGTCTAATGACTGCTATGTAGGACAGTCTGGAGTAGCGTGTGTGTAAAATAGCAGAAAATGTCTACTTTTGAACATAGTTTCAAGTGTTTGAGTTGATGCACTATGTAGTAAGAGACTTAGAGTGAAGTTGTATGTACCTTGTACCTATGATATGAAATGTCCCACTGGGGGTAAACTACCTACCTACCTACCCTAACTAACTAACTAACTAGTCCCATGCACCTCTTACATCCTGCCTCTCCCAAAAGCATACACAGGCTTTGATAGAACATCTCACTGTAATGGACAGTCTCACTTAATCCAACTCTGAAGCTTTGCATTTTCTCTGAGCATTGAACACACAGTAATGGCACAGTAATTGTCCCCTGTGATGCCAATTACCATGTCTTGTCTTGTGACCGAGCTTTTGGGACACAGAAAGCCTACAGCTTGATGTTGTCTGGAGATATTAACTCTTGTCAAGTTGTAGCATAACTTCTAATTATGTAGAAAAATGTGAGCCATTTGGTGTGAAATTCTCCTCACAGCGTGACGCCGGAACCATCACAATTCAGTGCCGAACGTACTCCACACAGCCAAGTCCCCACATGTCCATACGGCAGGCCAGTCATCACGTCAGCTGTGTAGCTGAAAGTCATATGAAGTCTTGCCTGCCGATAAATATGTCCGAAGAATGAGAATATGTTGCAGTGGGGACTTCATGAGAGCTTCATGCCCTTCATGCCTGAAGATCTAATCTTAATGCCCAGTTTAGGCCTCACACACACTATCAGTCTCTTTAAGACCCTGACCACCAAAGTCCAGTTGGTTTGATTAACTGACTCGCCCTGTACTGTACCCCTGTACTGAAAATATGGTGGTGGATACCTTAGGCAGACTGCAGAAGGACAAACAAAGCAATGTTTTACTCCCAGCTGTAAACTTGGTGTGTGTATGTGTGTGTGTGTGGGGGGGGGGGGGGGGGCTCTCATTGCTAAAACTGCCTTCATGTTCAACCATCTGCCCTTTCCTCTACACTGCTCTAGGTACAGCTAGCCAAACCAAAAAGACTTTTTTCAGGCACACATACAGCTGAGGGCAAAAAGAACATCTGACCTTGGCCAAGCTCAGTGCACCTGTGTTACCTGCCAACACCTCACATTTGCTTTTTAACACATACATAGCCCCATTCACCACGATACCTCACCTCAAACATGGCAACAGAAAATGCCAACACTCTCAGAGACAAGATAATATTACCTGCGTTTAAAGCTCAACTCACAATTGGTTGCTAGGTTACATAGCCACGATGTTGGAAAATACTGAAAATTTGGTTCTAAATTGTATCATCTTTGAGACAGGGTCAGGGGCGTCAGACACAATGAATGACTAGTGTTGGGTTGTGCTGTAGTGGTCTGTCAGGCTGTGTGTACCCTGGCCTGCTATGGTGGAAAGACTTGCAGTTTATCAAATATCTATGCCATGCCATTTCAAATACATTACATGGTATATTAACACCTTTAGTCCAGAAGGTGTGTGTCTGCAGAAACGTGTGCCGTACGTGACTAGGTGCTCTCTTTTGTTCCATGCACACTCACCACCCAAATAACCACCTGAACACACACACACACCACACACACACACACACACAGATACACACAATGACACTCAGATGCTGTAGCAAACATGCAGCTTACTTTGAATGATTCCTCTTTGAACTACCTTCACCTCACTGACCTCCAGTGCACACACACACACACACACACACACACACAGTGAGTTCAGAACAGCAGAATGTGTTTGCAGAAACAGTTGAAGGCAACTGTGATTAGAACAAGGTCCCTCATCCCCTCTCTGTGGTAGACACACACCTGCCCACATGCCAACCCATGCCTACACACACACACTGCCCTTCTCTGTCACTCAGCAACAGTAACAGATGTGTGTACGTTTGTGTGCACGTGCGTGTGTGTGTGTGTGTGTGTGTAAACAGAGATTCAATATTGCTCAGGCTACATGCTGGGCAAACACCTGGACCTTTCGCACCTCAGCTTCAGAGGGAGGCGGAGCAGGAGGAGGAGACGGGTGCCGTGGCAACCATCAGCCAGTAACAATCTGCAGTGCCCTGCATGGCTGCCAAACAAATTCAACTTTTCTCTCTCTGGCCGGGGAGGAGCTCCTGCTGAGGCCCATGTATCACACACACCCTGAAAGGCCCAAACGGCAGATAATTGGGCATTAATGCAAACACATGGACCACTAGCTCTCAGCAGAGACACACACACACACACGTACACACACACACAGACACACACAGCCCACGAACTCTCAGCAGTGGGGCACAGAACACAGTGAGGATGACTGATGGGTACCAACCAATCCCACTGCAGCACCACACCATCTGATGGAAATCTCAAAAAAGTATCTAACATACACACACACAGACACACACACACAGCCTGCCTGAAGCCCC
>PYXC01002601.1:200000-230000 GCA_015244755.2 Tenualosa ilisha | reverse complement strand
GCCTTAAGATTTTCTTATGATTTGAATACGTATTATTTATTTTTATGGCTGAGATGGATGCTTAAAGTAATGTTGTTTTCCAAACATAGTTCAGGAGGAGCACGTAGGAATCGAGGTAGTGGCTCAGGCTTTGGATTAGGACTGTCTGCAGCCTGGGACAAACCAGAGGAAGAAAAGCTTCCATGGTACCTCACTGATACATATCCAGCTAGCATCACGTAAGCAATACTCTTATCTCAGACGCGGCTTCCAGTCTTTTTCTGCAAGATGTTTAGGATGTTGGCTAGTTTTGGACTCTTTATTAAAGCATGTGGGACAGAGCAGGAGTGAGAGAGACACAGGTACTGTCTGAACAAATGCGCACACACACACACACACACACACACACACACACACACACACCACAACTGCAAATATATGCATTCACTTAAGGATGGACGCACATATTTTCACACACATGAAAACACACATACAAGACAATGAGACAAGCACACAACACCAGATCAGTCCTTTTCCTCTCTTTTGAGACCAAATTAGTGAAACAAGTGAAAAGTTCTAGATGAAGATGTGTGGATAAGGCAACACTATAGTAACTGCAGGAGAAGTTCCTGTGTCGATTAGGGAACACTACAGGAACCGTAGCAGAAGCTCCTGTGTGTATTGGGGAACACTATACAACCATAGCAGAAGTTCCTGTGTGCATTAGGGAACACTATAGGAACTTATGCAGAGGTGCCTTAAGTTTTTTGACCAAGCAGAAAAGAAAAACAAATTCTCAGTTCCACAGGAGAACAGTTGGTTCCCACCTCGTACTTCTGTTACCTCTTCTGACTTTGCCCTCCTCCTCCTCCTTCTCCTCCTCCACACCATCCCAGTTCCTTGCCAAGACCTGAGCTGCAACACATCTGATGGCGTCTGACGATGACGCGGGGGATCGCTTTGGAATTCAGATCTCAATTTCGTGGCAATTGAATCGTGCCCCCTTTCATGCTGGCACTGTGCAGTGTGGCGTGGGGCGGGAGTGTCTGCCTGCCTGGGCCAGCCGTGAGGAGAGGAGTCGGGGCCGCGTGGGATGGCCTGTGGCTTTGAAGTTGTCGACGAGAGTTTGAGCGCCCGAGCGCACGCTGTGCACTAGCTCAACAAGTGAGTCGCCCCAACCCAGCTGCTTGTCTCCCGCTTCAAAGGCGAGTCGGTGACATGCTACGCTTTGCTTAACACCCACAGTTCCTCTCTCACTCTCTCTTTCTGTCTTTCTCTTTCTCTCTCCCTCCAGCTCTCTCTGTCACTCTCTCGGGAGCTGTACTTCTGAAGAGCTCACGGGCTAATGAGGCCCGTTGCTCCACACATGATGAACCACACCGCATCTGTCCAAGATCAATCTTTGTATTTCTTAGAATGATGTTTCCATTGCTAACTGTCAAGGGACCACAAAATGACGTATGTGTGTGTGTGTGTGTGTGTGCTTGTTTTATGGGCTGGCTGACCTTACCATTTTTTAAACACATCTTTGTTACTCTACTTTCAAATGAGAAATGAACGGCTAGCCACTGTTTTTACAGTACGGCTACTTTTTCGCTATGCTCATATCCTGGGCTGAGAGAACCTGATGTCCTGCAGAATCACTCAATCTCTTTCCTTCTCTGTGAGGTGCAGACTCCAGTTGGCCGATCTCTTCAATGGAGAACGAATCACTTCATATCGTGTCATATCACCTCATGTCACGTTATATCCTGGTTATTCGGCAGGAATCAAACATGTTGCAGATTCAGCCGTTTTCCAGCCACTCCCCCTCCATCATATCACAGTAAGCTAGTAAGCTAAAGTGGTAGAATGGCCCGACTCCTCTGGAGACAAAAGAAAAAATCATCATGTCACACTGCCTCACTGCTGTCTGTGTGTGTGTGTGTGTGTGTGTGTGTGGGTGTGCGTGCGTGTGTGAGCGTGACTCGTTCCTCAAGAGCCACCGCCAAACTGCAGTGTTTCTGGCTCCTGTCCAAGTGTCAATCGTGGAGTTCTCCCGCTTGTCAGGGGCCGCCTGTCAGACATTGGTGCTGTCGGAAGAGGATGAAGAAATGTTTCAATTTTACACTTTGCAGGACCTTGTGAACCGCTTATTGAAGTGCTTGTAGCTGACGGGAATGAGAATGATTTGGGCTAACGTCTCAGCCCAGGATCAGTGCTAGCCTGAAATGACATGCTAAGCCCCAAGCAACCGCCCCCACCACACAAACCTTCACGCTATCTGTCTCCCTCATGTTGTTGGTCTTACTGTGTGCTGCCGACTCATCTCACTACTCTTGAAATATCTCAGCATCTGCTGAACAGAATCAGTGGAATAAATACAGGTTTCACTGACACCTCTGTTAACACAAACTATTTAAGAAATAAAGACCAATATCTTTGATATTTCCCTCCTGTCAGCTTACTGTATCTCCAGCCACCTGGCAGTGGATCTCCAGCTTCCTGACTGACAGGAGTCAGCATGCGGCTGGAAAATACACGGACAATCAGCACTGGTGCACCACAGGGGTGTGTCCTTTCCCCACTGCTCTTCTCCCCCTACACAAATGACTGTACCTTTAAAGACCCAGCTGTCAAGCTCCTAAAATTTGCAGACGACACCACTGTTATTGGGCTCATCATCAAGTCTGCATATCAACAAGAGATTAATAAGTTGGTGCTCTGGTGCAGTCAGAACAGAACCTAGAGCTAAACTCTCTAAAGACAGTCAGAGATGGTTGTGGACAATATCTAACAGCCCAGTGTCAAATTTGTCATTCCCAGAAACTCATTCAAGTTCTGGGATCCATTATTTCCCAGACTCTGGGAGTCCTAAAAAAGGCTCAGCAGAAGAGGTACTTTATACAGCAACTGCGGAAGCATGACCTACCACAGGAGCTATTGGCCATCTTCCAGGGAGCAGGCAGAGAACATCATAAAAGACCCCACACATCCTGCAAACACTCTCTTTAACTTCCTCCCTCTGGCAGGCACTACAGATCCCTGCGCACAAAAACAACCAGACACAAGAACAGCTTCTCTCCCTAATGGCTGATTTGTTGAAGTGGGTCATCCCCACTGTGGCCACTCACCCACTTCTCAAACTTTATCATTCCATATGTGTCTTGCCCGTGCACATAACACTGCACTATTGGTTGCACTTTGCATCCCATTCCATGTGTGCATTATGTATTGCGCATTATATTGGCCAACCAAAAGACTCAACAGACATGACATGCATGCTGCTGATTGGGGGTAATTGACTCATTCAGTGAAAGGGGAGTGTTCAAAGTAATAGCAGTGTGAAGTTCAATTATGGAGGTCATTAACTATTATGGCTATTAACTATTATTAATTATGGCCCTTATTTAAGGAAGGAAGGCAGTAGATGTTGCAGCTGCTGGTTTTAGTCCTTGCTCAGTGAGTAAAATGGGTTGCTCCAGACACTGCACTGATGGAGAAAGAACTTTGATCAAAAAGCTGATTGGAGAGGGGAAACCATACAAAGAAGTGCAGAAAATAATTGGCTGGTCAGCTAAAATGATCTCAGATGCTTTAAAATGGAAAAGAGAACCTGAAACACACTGTAGAAAAAGGAATACTACCATCCATGTAGATCACAGAATAACAAGAATGACAAAGAAGCATCCAATGATCAGCTCCAGAGAGATCAAAGATCTTTTACCTGTGAGTACTTCAACTATCACAAGATGCCTGTGTAAAGGCAAACTGTCTACAAGAAACCCTTGTAAGTTACCACTGCTGAAAAAAAGACATCTATTGAAAATTTTACGGTTTGCCAAAGAACACATTGATTGGCCTAAAGAGAATTGGTGCAATATTATATGGACAGATGAGACCAAGATTGTTCTTATTGGGTCTAAAAGCCACAGACAGTTTGTGTACACTGTGAAGACTGTAAAAAACTGGAAGAGATCATGTTGCCTTATGCTGATGAATAAATGCCCTGAAAATGGGTGTTTCAGAAGGACAATGAGCAAGCGGGCACACACCAGCAAGCGGGCAACATCCTGGTTGCAGAGCAACAAGGTTCATGTCATAAACTGGCCAGTCCAAAACCCAAGAATGCAGAAGATCTGTGGAAGATCTGTGTAGTCCAGTCAGTTTGGGCTGTAATTTGTGTTTGTAGGTGTCAAATGTTAACTGACTCTATGCCACATTGATCTAAAGCAGTGATCACAAATAATGATTATACAACTAAATATTAGTTCAGTGCGTAAAGGAAAAGCTAAATCTTCATTTCATTTTCAGTTTATATTGTAAATATTCCTATTTGTAAACGAGAATGCAGACACTGCTACTTTTCTTTTGAACAACTTAATATTCTTTTTCTTCATTTTCAGTAAAAAAAAAAATTGTTAATGTTTTCATCTGGAATTGAATGTGCTTCCAGTGCTTTTGTACATGTGGAAATAAATGCTATTAGGAACATGGAACCTTTCCTCTGTTGTTTTCAACACACTGCTATTATCCTGCACATAACTGTATATGTACAAATACGCGTGTTATTGCACGCATACTGAGAATAACACGTGTTATTGCACGCATTTCTTTATCAAGAAAAGAGCTGCCCCCTCCATCTGGGCTTGGCTTCAGCAGTACGGATATCAGCCGTCGTCTTTAACCGAGTCACACTCGGTGACTGATGATGAGCACGCCCGACATACAGCTGGCACCCCCTGGCCTGCTGGTCCTCAAGCGCTCTTCCCCCCGACTGCACTGCTAACTGGGGCTTCCATCATTAGAAAGGTGCATTTTCTTCAGCACTGACACTGTCCCAATATTGCAAAATAAGCGTAAGCCTTTATTGCCCACTCTCCCGACGTCTGTTAGTATATTAGTTGCACACGTGTGTACCAGTGATGTAGCACAGGCCCACTCAGAGCCGTTAAATCTGCTTTTATGAACCTTTTTAACTTCTTAAAGCAGACAGGGAAATCTGTTTCCCTCTCCGGGCCTATTCCCACATATCGAAAGGGTGACATGAGATTTAGGAAACTGTACAACCTTGATTTGGTCTGAGTCCCGTGTTCAAAATCTGGGCTTTATTGACAACAATTTTAACCTGTTCTAGACACGTATGTCATTTTACTGCAGGAATGGGATCCATCCAAGTGCAGTGCGCAATGATCAACTCGCCGAAAATCTGCTGCTTACTGTTCGACACCTGAAGCACAATTGACTAAGCCCCAGAAAGAGCCCCCTCACACCTGTGTCTGACTTCCGGCACACCATACAAGTGACCACAGTGGCAGCGCCCTCTGCTGTCCCTCACATTTTCATGTCTCTGCGCTCACCTGTCCAAGGCTGACCGGAAGTAAAAACATCCATGACACACACTGAAAGGACATTATCAATTTGTCCAGAGTTTGACAGCATTGTTATTTTGGGGGATTTTAGTTTGCACATAGACAATCCTGAAAACACCCATGCCAATCATCTTCTCACACTTACTGATACCTGATACCACCCATGCCAATCATCTTCTCACACTTACTGATACCTGATACCACCCATGCCACCTGATACCTTCAGCCTAACACAGCATGTGCAGGGCCCAACTCACTGGCACGGCCATACCCATGACCTTGTTATTACCAAAGGTCTGACTGTCTCTGCCAATGCCATGGACTTGGCACTGTCTGATCACTTCTGTGTTTTCTATGTTTGTAGCCCCCCCATTCAGAATAGGTCTGTGACTGTAGCAAAGAAAGTTATAAGCAATGTTACTGGTGTTCTCTTTGAATAATTTCTCTGAATAATTTTTCTCAAATTATGGATGAGATTGCCCGCTTGAAATGTAAAAAAATGACTGATAGACAGATAGCGCCATAGAAACTGCTTACACTTGACTGTGCAGGAAAACAGAAAGGCAATGGCGCAAATGAAGACTTCACGCTGATTATCAAATTCATAAAGAGAAGCTCTGCCTGTGTAATTCTGACACTGCCATGGCCAGACAGTCTTTCTCTTCCACCATTGTCAACAGAAATCTGAACTAAACAGGGATGCCACAGTTGCTTAATGTGCCACAGTCTGATCCTCTCAATCCCATCACTGATGTAGGACCTGACAGGGCATTGGACTTGAAGTCTTCACTGAGCTTTTCTGTGGTGAACTGACATGACCGATAAGGCCAGAGGATTTAAACATGCTGGACCTCCAGGTGGCTGTGTCTGTGGGAGTTTGCTAGAGAGTCGTGGCACTTATTAAAGTGGCTATTTATTGTTAATGATCCTTCTGTCTGCAGCCTGGGGCCATCCTTTTACATAATGCACTCTAACAGAAAAAGAGAAACAGAATTAAGACGCAGCTATCTATAATAGCATAATAAAAAATAGAATTAAAATATTACATTGTTATATTTTAGATTAGCTTTGTGTGCAGGTCAGAAAGGTACCAAAGTACATGCCTTTTTTTAGATAGTCATAAAATCCATTATGGAAATTCACATTGTACTCAGTGTTAGTTTTAAAAGCCTTAGTTTCAGTAGAAATCAGTGGTACTATATGTGGGTCACTGAAATTAATTATTCTCTAGAGGAAGCCTTTTAACATTTGAATAATTAAAACTTAGCTGTTGTGGCCAATGCCAACAAACAATAACAGCCTCTTTAAAGCATTTAACAAAAGCAATTCCCCTCACCCGAGGTGGTCCATGGAGACTCATGAATTCCCCACCGTAGAGCACAGGAAAAGATACATAAGAAAAGAATAAGAAAACGAAAAGAAGAGGAAGTAGAGGAACAATAAACAAAATAAGTAGTAGAGGAAGAGACAAGAAGAAGGAGGAGAAGAAGAAGAAGAACCAGGAGAGGGAGGAGAAGAAGTAGAAGAAGAGGAAGAAGAGGAGGAAGAGGAAGAAGAATAGTAACATACAGTTTGTTTACTTTCTTAAACTGGAGGCAGCACAAAGGTTTGGAAGAACATGAGTTGCCTGATGTTACCCCTCTCCAATCAGTGTAGTGGAGATGAGGGCACACATGGTGTCAGAGTCATGGAGAGGTGTGGAGGTGATGGTTAGGCGGAGCGTTTCTTCATATGGCCAATTAGCAGGAGTGAAACAAGCGCCTGACATCCAGACAGGACACAGCGATAAAACACAAATCAGAGCTTATTAGGCCTGTCAAGGCGCTAACATGGGAGGTGCTGCAAATGAAGACATGCCCATCTAAACTCCTGCCTCTCTCACTAACACTATGTGTCTGGGGCAGGCGTTGTGGCTCAGACTCATTAGCTTCTCGCACTGACACTGAGTGTCAGGGGCAGTCATCTTGACTCAGACTCATCAGTAGATGCTAATGTCAAGGGGGTAGATGAGGAGAGTTACCTGATGAGAAGTTCATCAGAGTTTAGAGGCTTCTAAGTTAAAGTTAGCAGGAAATGATGGAGCCAATTAGAGGGAGATTTCAAAGTCACCTTGCTGTACTTTTGTACATCAATAAAGTGCTTTTACATCAGCTCTAGTAAGCCTCTCAGTTTGTGCAATGCAATGCCAGAACTACACAGAACCAAGAGTAGACCCATGATGCCACATCCCTCAATTGTCAATTATCAGAGATAGTTTTTGACTGCTCTAAATTTCTAACTCTTGGTGTGGCCCAATGGGTTTGAAAAGACGTGATATCAGTATTAAAAGGCGAAGTACAGAAACACACACTTACACACACACACTTATTTGAGATGAGAAATACTTAAAGTAACACTCCTTAGTTTTGCATCTCCCATTCTCAAGCAACACAACAGTTAACTCAGAACCCTAGAATGCATCTCGTCCAATACTATTAATAATTGTAGACATTATAAATATTACAATCATTATTACTAGTATAAATATTATCACTACCAATGGCCTGACTGACTGTTTTCCATTTTGCCTCTCTCTTTGTGTTTGTCTTAAGTGCTTTGAATGGCCTTTGTGTTGATGCTGATGATTACTAACTGCCACTATAACTTCCACTCTCTCTCCCTCTCTCTCTCCCTCTCTCTCTCCCTCCCTCTCTCCCTCTCTCCCTCTCTCCCAGTCTCAACTGCCACTGGAGGGGAGGAAACCACCATAATTTGAAAGATCATGACTTTGCTGAATGCATTGCCATCAAAGACCAATTAGCATCTACTAACAGTGCCAAGAGTGTTCGGTAGCTGCCGTAATTCCTTAAATTAAAAACCAGCCAGAATTAATGACCGGACCTCAGATAATGGCCAGGGTCTTGGTCGATGCGAGAAAATGAAGTCCAAACCCCAAATTTTGGGTGGGTGGATAAATAAATAAATAAACTCACCATATTGCTGTGCATATCAGCAATTACATAGCCCACATCTCTACCACTTTAATGTTCTAAATTAAATACTCTTTATGTGCAGCTTTCAGGACTGGTGTGTGTTATGCGTGTCTGATGCAGGCTGAAGTTGTAGGTCCTGCTGACAGTGCAGCGCTGAGACCTTTGAGCAGAGCCGTCCGCAGTGCATGTCTGTCTTTCCCATCAGTGTCTCCAAACTGGGCATGTCAGCAGTAAGGTTAGGTGGTAGTAGCGTAGCAGTTAAGGAACCTGGCTAGCATGCCAGTGCCCGTGAGCCACGCACTTAACCTTTAGTTGCTCTAGGGAAGACTGGCGCTGAAGTAATTGATAGTTGACTAATGTAAACGTGTGAAAGTAAGTTGCTTTGGGTAAATGCATAAATGTAAATGTAATTTTCCTGTCAAATTGTCTTGATTAGATGTAGGTTCCCTACATGACATATTGTCAAGAAAACAAATCTTAACTATTAATGCTAGCATGTTTACATCTACCTAAATAGCGGTTGTTAAGCTTAACCTACCTTGCAATACTGTATGATACTGCTCACTTTATAAGCTGCAGGATAATATTCTGCATGAAGTAAAGACGGAGGTCTGATTCTATCAGCAAATTTCCCACAGTTGTTGGCTATTCCCAGTGATGAAAATAGATTGTCCATGCCATTGTGCATAGCCAGAGAAGGGCTTCAAAGTAAAAGTTTTAAAAAGGTTATTTGTTCCAACAGAAATCAGCTGATCATGATTTACAGAGCACTTGCACAAGGTATGTATGTAGTCAATACAGAAAAGTCTATTGGGATCAATTTATTGTGATGTAGAAAAGGCCGTGCAGGTGCCCCACACATAGCATACATGCAAGCACCACATCCAGCAAAGGATAGCCTACATCTGGAAATCAAGGCCTGCCCATAATAAAATATAAAAATGCCTAAAATAAAAGCCTGTGTCTGGTGCAGCGAAAAGCCCCAGCCGTTATTTAAGGAATTACGGTAGTCCACTAGTTTCATGTCAGAAACTGCATAGTTTTGCTTTAAAGTAAATACATAGTGTTACTTTAGAATAATGCAGCATCACACACAGAAACACACCACTCTGGAATCAGTCTGCCTTCATTCAGAAATGAACTAAATGACCTGCATTCCTCACTAATCTCCTCTGTGACATTAGTGAGAAATGACATGACATTGTGCTCTGTGTCACAGAGGAGACACTGGATTCAAAGAGGCCACGTAGACACTGTAGCTGTGGTATCCATGAAGGTGTATTCACAGTTTGGTTCTACAGGACATTGAATAGGCCTCTAAGGTCCCACTGAATAAAACCCTGTCCTCCATGTTGGTTCAGAGTCTCCTCAGTACGTGTTGGCTGATATCCATGAGTCGCAGCATGGGGGCTTGATTTGGTGATCCCCTCAGAGACACTCTGTGACAGGCTATTAGCAGGCTAACTGATCTGCTCTGTCTCCTGTTGAATTCTGAGAGTCTTCACACTGAGAGCTCTAAGCAGCTAAAACCCCCAGAGAGTTGAGATACAAGCTTCATGAGTCCTTACTTAGCCAAGCCACTGACCTGCACTGTGTTGAGCAACACTGTCACCAGAGTCTAAGAGATATCTGCTCAAGGACAAACATTAGAACAGCAAAATAATAATATAATAAAAAACACAGAAGTTAAAAAGAATAAATTAGTAACCATGGTTCCACTGCCCATCTGAGGGAGTGGAATCACTACAATTTCACCGGCATGTCTGTGAGCAAAAGAGGAAAGTGCTCATGTTTGTGCATTTTGCTTGTAGTGGTCAGTGGGCACTTAAGTATTGGATTGCTGTTGGTGCAGTGATTTATGATGAGTTCTGTGTGCGTGCTCCTCCATTTGTTAAGCATGTCTGGTCAAAGATGAAAACCATCACAACCACAAAAATGGAGGCGTCAAAGAGAAACAAAGGGTGATCGACAAAAACACCACTGATGGATCAAAAACTAAAGACTGAGTTACATTCACAGTCAGGCAGATGGAAAAATGCCACGATTTATGATTGAAGACATCAACTTAGATAATAAGATGTGTGTGTGGTTGTAGATGTGTGTGATTGTGTGTGTGGTTGTAGGCATGTGTGATGTGTCAGGGTGGAAGTTGTGCGTGAGAGAGATTAGGGCTGTTGATTGTCTGCTGTTATCATGCTGAGATTTTGAATGACAAATTTGGGGATTTGGAGATGCTTCTAAGGCAGATATGGAAAATGTTTGGATTGTTTTGTTTTTTTCGTTTTTAAGCTAAAGATGGGTCATCCAAGCAACCACTCAAAATAAAACAAGCAGGTAATTGAAGCACTACTTTGAATTTCAGCCACGGTGGGCCTTGGGCTAAAGCGTGCGAAAGCCAAAACATCCTCAAACAAGATGAGATGTGTCTTTACTGACATATATATACACTATACACTATATTCACTGCCATGTTGACAAATCAAGTATGTGGGATACTGTGTATTGTATGATATTAGTAAGTAAAGGAGGCTTTTAACTGCTTCCTGAAATATATGATTGTTCATATTTTGACCTGCACAATTTGCAGCTTTAAGTTCAGTGACAAAGTGAGATGTGTAGGAGACGAAGCTTTCCAACTGTTATTAGCATGTAGAACTCTGTGCATGGCTTTAGATTAGTGTAGATATTATGCCAAGTTATGTTGGTGATTTATCCTTAAAGGCTGCTATGTCTAATTCAGAATCAGCCCAACAGCCCGTAGAATGACTGCTGGATGTTTGTCTTAACAAGAGGGAAACAAAACACATCTGACCTAAGATTGCACAGCACCAGTGGATATCTAATGCACGTCCACATGTTGCCAAGCTCGTTGTGGGAGGAATTGGAGTTGCTTGCCCAACTATTGCCTCTGCCCATCTTCTAGAAAACCTCTCAGCTTGTTTATATTCTCTGCTATTTAGTGTGGAACAGGTTGTTTGGGAGGCAGCGTTGGCGCTCTTCTTTGAAGGCCATCTTGTTTGCGTCGTCATGTGTGGTTAGAGTGACTGGGGGAAAAAAAATTTCCCAGGAAACCAGTTCCCAGTTTTTTTTCGTCCTGTAACTGCGATGTGGGTTCATGTCAGATTTTCTGTCTGTGGAGACTGAGACCATGTGCACATAGCTAATCCCAACACATTCTCACTTCAGCAACTCACAAACACCAATAAGAATTCAAGTTCACTTTTTGCACATCAAAATGTGTTTTTTTACAAACCCAATTTGTGAAAACACTTCTAAATAAGCAAAGCCGATATTTCAGAGACTGCATCTCAGAAACAGAGGGAGAGAGAAAGAAATACGACAGATCTTTAAATCAAGCATGAAAATACACCTAGTCACCCCTACATAGAACACATTTTTTGTATTTTTCTCTTCATCTTTGAATGTGTTTATAATTATATAATTATATATTAATTAAATATTACTTTGTAACATTGCCACAAGAGATGTATCTTTATCCTCTAATTCTACAAAGAACACACTTATAACAAATTATATGCAGAATCTTTGTTAGCTTAATCATTTGATATGAAGTTCTTTGATAATCATTTGTTATGAAGTTCTTGCTGTTATCTATAGAAGTCTCAAAAACACAGAGGAATTTATTTCATGCTCTGCAAAGCTGTGAAATGATTGCGCTCAACTGAAATGAACTTAACTGAATAAGGAGTGGGTGGACCTCTGCTGGCGGGCGCCCCAGAAGCAGGAAGTGAATAAGGAAAAGGGGTGGACCTCTGCTGGCGGGCGCCCCAGAAGCAGGAAGTGAATAAGGAAAAGGGGTGGACCTCTGCTGGCGGGCGCCCCAGAAGCAGGACGTGAATAAGGAAAAGGGGTGGACCTCTGCTGACCGGCACCCCAGAAGCAGGATGTGAATAAGGAAAAGGGGTGGACCTCTGCTGTGGTATTTTGAGAATTGTTTGAATGACTCTCAGCGCCCCACTGTAGACCCCACAGAGTGTTATTCTTGGGCTGAAATGCTCAAGCATGTTTGACATAATTTATAAAAGAAGACACATTTGTTCTTGGAATGAACCGAAATGCTTGTCTTGCCGCTGAGGTCCACCTGATTCTCTCTTTTTATGTTTCTTTTCCTTTATTCAGGTTTCAATGGACTTGTTTTTGAGGTGGTTGTGATTGTTGGAATTTTGTCACCTTTTTGTTACTGGAGGTACTGATTGGGACTGAATGATGGGTGCTGTTTACATAGGCCATATTGCACACATTGGGCTAGGTTCAGATGGGACCCAGGCTTTAACCTTTGACGTCTGGGGAAGTCGTGTCTGCCGCTTGGGCCTGTCCTTTCACTGATGCGAGTGTCACAGCAGCAGCAGCCAATCACATTCACGTCTGACTGGGTGCACAGTCAGCAACAACATCCGGCATCACCGCAATACAGCTGCTGAAATGGCAGGCAAGGTTAGAAGGGCTGCATTAGTATGTGCTGTATATTATACACTTCACAAGAGCCAGTGTGTTCTGTGCGCCGATGGTGCAAACATTATGTGACAGATGACGAATGAAAGATTATGCAAAAAGTCAAATTTTACACTTTCTATCTTTCAGCATACCTTTGCACCTCTGCGTGTTTCTGGAATTGTGTTTACATGATTATTTGTTGACATTTGATTGAACCAAAAAATATAATCATAATCAATCAATAAAGCTTTCAAATCATAATCAATCAATAAAGTTTTCAAAATAATGTTGTTTATGATCCTTTTCAGTTACTGGATGGAAAGAGCATGTTGTTGCTTTAACCTCATGACCACGCTGCCCCCCCTCAAGCCTGAGTCCTGGTTGTCTTGTAAGAGATGAGGCATTAGTTTGGTTCACCATGAGCTCTCCTCTGTGGAGCCCTGCTGTGAAGGGCTTATTTCTGGACACGTTCTCTGGCTTCTCACTGTGTGTTCGCAGCTCAGGAGTGGAAATGGAACAGCTAGGTTTGAGACTCAATGCTCAAGTGGAGCTAAAATCCCAGCACAACAGAGCTTTGATGTGCTATCAGTGTTCACCCTCATCTCCGTGGCAACCCTGCTGAGGGAAAGGTCAAAGGTCAGACTCCTGTGGGCTGTGCATTGAGGTGTAAGTGGAAAGGTGGGTCTGTTACAAGACCCATTCACTCACGTTCGTTTTGAAGACCAGGGAGGACCTGTCCTACAGGACGGGACATGAGCTGGGTCGTGGAAGTATTCTTACCATTCAAAGTCAATGGGAATATGGAGTTTTGCCAAAGACGCTGTATGACGGTTGACTGCTACATGATTCTTTGTAGTGTGTCAAGGTAACTCAGGCCAGCAATACAATCATAATCCTTGGCGTTTGCAGGGAGACCCAGTTTAGGTTTTCAATAATTCTTTTTATTTAATTTCTTTCTATTTCTAGGGTTCTGACTGGACAATGCCATTGTGAGTCACGACACCAGCCAATTGAATTTCATTGTGGCATCAGCCAGACACTAGTGAGACTTGCTTATGTTGATCAGTCCTAGTTAAAAAGCAGCTCATTAACCTTTTTTTTTTTTTTTTAATAAACCTGATTAAGTACATACATACACAATTCAATGTTGTATTGCATCAATATAACTTAACACCATCCATCATAAGAACCATAAATCTGTATTCACTTCTTCAGTTTACCAGGTGAACAACATTGGAAGACTAAGGATCTTTGCGGTTAGCTCAACATGCTAGTCACAGGGATTGAACGAGAGAGTTGTGGTCATTTAAAAAAATGATGTGGAGATTCCTTGAGTTAACTTGCAGTTAAAACCGTATCTTGGGGGAACAAAGCATGTATGTTGAGACTACACAATAGCACGTTCTGTTCTAATTCTATTCATTCTCTGTAGACGAGCTGCCCCTACACGCAAGTCGCAAACTTTCTAGTCCCCGATACATCATACATTGCCTCTCCAGGATTCGATGCTCTGTGGAGCTGTGTCCTCTTGGTGGGTCTGTTGCCAGGAGACCACACTTAACCAACCTGCCATCAGCAGAATGAGGTGTGAAACAACAGTACAGCCTGCTGTTGTGTGATTCACAGATTCAACATCGTTTTCAGTTGAAGTCTCCCAATTCTTTATGAACTCCCTGAACTGCTCCTCAGGCATATTGGTATCACTGCTGTGAAACAGCCATGGATAGACTGGTTGGTCATATTAAAGTAGACTGTGTTCTGTGCTGACTGGGTAAAATGACAAAAATTGGAGGTAATAATATTACTGTTCTGACATGAACAGTAAGTAGCGTCAAAATAATAATATGTCTGAATCTAGATGTGCGTTAAGAATCTATCTATCTATCTTTAAATGCAAGGAATGTCTGTCTCTGTGTGTCCATCTGTCTGTGTATCTGTTCCATGCATACAGGAACTCTTGAAACATTTGTCTGACTAACCTCAAATTTGGTATGTGTCTTGCTAATGGTACGAATGAGTGTAGTGCCAAGTTTGGTGTTATTTGGGAAAAAATAAATACAAAATAATCATCCATTACCATCCACTGCAGTTCTGTCCACTGTAGCCACTCCCCGTCACACACATTCTGCCAGTGCAGTACTGGATTGATGCACAGGTAAGCAATCAGCTCCTGTGCTTAGTGCCATTCAGTACTGTGAATTACCATCTCACCTCATATACACAGAGTTAGAATTTTACTGATCTTGCAACAACATGCTGACTAACAAACACATGTGGGTAAGCTAAACATGTGGGTAAGCTAAATATGTCCACAGTGTCATAGTATGCATGAATCTAGCTTGTGTGGTAAAGCGACAGTTCAGAGTAAGTCCAATCATAGGCTTGTTGTACAAATTTGCTGAGTGCTGATGGCAGAAAGGAGAACAAAAGAATTTGGAACAACACCAAGACTAAATAGGGAACAGGAAGCTAACGCTAACTGAGTGGTAGGCCTACCAACACCAAGACTAAATAGGGAACAGGAAGCTAACGCTAACTGAGTGGTAGGCCTACCAACACCAAGACCAAATAGGGAACAGAAAGCTAACGCTAACTGAGTGGTAGGCCTACCAACACCAAGACCAAATAGGGAACAGAAAGCTAACGCTAACTGAGTGGTAGGCCTACCAACACCAAGACCAAATAGCGAACAGGAGGCTAATGCTAACTGAGTGGTAGGCCTATCATAGGTAACGAAAGTGAAAGTGAGACTATGATGCCATTTAGTCAGCATAAGCTGTGCTTTTGCTATTCGGTCTATATTGTAAAACATTATTTCATTCTCCTTCCTACTGACAACACTTAACAAGCTCATACAAAGGCAATCTCATATGCCACTTACATTGCTTTAAGAGTAGCTAATCTCTAGCTTAGTGAATGCTATTTCAGTAGCCACTGGGGACAAGTTGACAGGGACAAGCTGTGTGATGTTCCCATTGTCAGACTGAAAGCAAATCTTTGTGCTGTCAGGGTCTGACTTTTGGATGTTCTGTCCACGTCCTTCCTGTGGCTCAAGCGATGGACTGACCCTCAGCAAACTGCAGGCTTGTCAGCCAGCTGTCTGCCACTCTCCCGCCTTGATTCCCCTTATTTTCTGTTTCAAAGCACTGCCCTCCGGAGCGCTGGAGGGATTCTGGAATGTGCAATCACAGGTGTTCCTCTGCTGTGCACTCCACTCAGGTCCCTAAGCTGCCATCAGAATGCAGCACAGGCCTGTCCGAGGGCTCAGCAGCTCTTCTCCGCTGTGGCTACATGGCTCATATCAATCACTGGTGCTATCTCCACGCTGAGGCATGCGGGTCTGTCCTGTGTCAGCGGCTATGGTGATAAACAAGAGGGCACACTACATATGGGACCCCTAGTGCAATAACATGCCCATAATACCGCTATCACTCACTTCAGCCGGTGAGCTCTATGGCGAGCAGGGCACAGGGAGCTGGTGGATGGGACACTGAAGACTGACATGGTCACATCTCTCAGGATTCATCACAGAGGACGGATGAAAGGAATATTTCTCTCTCTCTTCCTCCCTTTCTCTCTCTCTCTCTCTCTCTCTCCCTCTCACTCTTTGCTCTGTCTTTTCTCTTATCTTGCTCTTTTTTAATGTAGGTGGAATTTCTTCAAGGCCCTAAAATACAGAGTTAGTGTTCCACTAAAAGTCCTGACAGTTTCCTGGCTGAGACAGTGATGGGCAAATCAGTCCTGAGGGGGTTGGTAGCTCTGCTCTTGAGTCTGGTCGGTGGCTGTTTGACACTAAGTCACTAAGGCTGTTGGCAAGTGGGCAGCTTCATTTCAGGCCAGATAAAACAGACTTACTTCTTTTGCAGTTTTACACCAGTGCAGGAGGATGGATCCAGTGCAGGAGGATGGATGGGGAGAAAAGGAGAAATGAAGGAAGGGAGCTGGCAGGTGTGTGCTCAGAAGAAATGAAGGAAGGGAGTTGGCAGGTGTGCGCTCAGAAGTAGATGCTTTTCTTGAAGCTGTTTATTGCTTTTGCTCATGAGAGTTTCAAACTGTAAAAAGTTTGAGAAGTGTAGGTGGGTGTTACTGATTGCAATTCATGAGACCATCTCTGACACTGTCAGCACCACCAGGTAGAGACACCTCTTCTTGAATGCTGCTCTGTCAGGCACTCAGGTGCTGATTGTATAATTGATACTTCTAAAATAGAATAACTTGATTGCAGTTGTTCTGAAGCGAGTGAGGGGTGAGTGAAGTTTGACTTCTTTGTCTTCCTCATATTGTTTAATCAGACAGGATCCTAGGTTGGGTACATGTCATTTCACTCAAACTATGTGATGGTTTATTTTGGTCTTATGTGGGAACACATGTAATGTTAAAGAAAGATGATCTTGGGTGTTGTTAGTGTCTGATTGTTTGTTTAACCTATTTATTTATATATATTTTTGTGTTCATCAACACAAGTATCCACAAATAAACCACAAATAAACCTGACCTTTTTAATTAACATATGCAGTATGTTGTCAAGATTCTTAACACCTTATAAACATCAGGAGTTGAGTTACAGCAAACGGAGAAAATACAAACAGAGATAATACAAAATACAAAACTAAAGTGGATGAAAGTGAAAGGGAAATACATAGATAGTACATAGATAATACACAATACACAATACATAGATAAGACACAATACATAGATAATACATAGATAATACACAATACACAATACATAGATAAGTACATGAATGGAAATTATATGAAAATGATAAAAATAAGGCAATAAAATTCTCATAAATGTAAGTAAAGCTTAAGATTGGAGGTCATATTTTAAAAGCGTCTGCAAAGAACCTATAAACATAACTATAAGTAAAAATAATAAGGAAAAATGTATACTAATTAATACTAGAAGAGAGAGGAATGATCTTGATGAAACAAGTCAGGGTGCATTTAAACAGGTCCTTGAACAGAGAGAGAGGGTGTGTGTGTGTGTGTGTGTGTGTGTGCGTGTGCGTGTGCGTCTGTGTGTGTGTGTGAAATGATCTCACCCATGTCTGCTATACTCATCCGGAGGAAGGAAATTGATCTGTATTCTTCTCAGGGAAATGAAGCAGAAATGTGTTTTTAATTGCCATTTTTGGCCCACAAGGCTTGGCCTCAGACCTAATGGGCCATGTCCCCCTCTCCCTGGTGAACTGACACACACAGGGCTAGATGCCAAATAAGTAATACACACACACACACACACACACACACACACACACACACACACAGTAGATATTATTTTGGGCCTACAGTTGCAGAAGATCTCATGAAATCCTCACCCCCACCCAAGCCCCCAAGCCCCACCCAAGCCCCACCCAAGCCCCTGGAGGTCTCCTAATAATCCTTTCCCTTCAGCTTAGTTCCTCGCCCCATAAGAGTGGTTTATTGATCACTGGCCAGGAGTTGCTCCTCAAACCACCCAATAGCCCCACACAGCCCTGCCACCTCCCATTGAGATCCTCTTCCTCCTCCTCTCCTCCTCCCACTTCTCTTCCTCCTCCTCCTCCTCCTCCCACTTCTCTCCCTCCTCCTCCTCCTCCTCCTCCCACTTCTCTTCCTCCTCCTCCTCCTCCTCCTCCTCCCACTTCTCTCCCTCCTCCTCCTCCTCCTCCTCCTCCCACTTCTCTCCCTCCTCCTCATCCTGCTGCTGATGCTGCTACTGCCTCCAGCCATCCTTACAGATTGACTTCTCTCCCTCTCTCCCTCTCTCCCTCCCTCCCTCTCTCTCTCTCTCTCTCTCTCTCTCTCTCTCTCTCTCTCTCTCTCCCCTCTCTCTCTCTCTCTCTCTGTGTGTGTGTGTGTGTGTGTGTGTATGTGTGTGAAAGAGATAGAGAAAGGAGAAGAATAAAGTAGAAAGTGTGTGTGTGTGTATGATGTGTGTATTGAGTGACTAATTATGTGTGACTCAGTGTGTTTAAATAACAAAATAAAGTAAAACCAAAGACAGAAATATCTAATTAAAGAAAATGAATAAATAAATCAGAGTATTGTTCAGATGACAGAAGTGATTAAAACAGAGAACTTATAATAATTATAAATTAATTCTTACTATATTCAGAAGTATTATTATTATTATTATTATTATTATTATACATTAAAATAATTATAACAGAACAGATATTAACACAAGCATAATGAAGACATAAAGACAAATCCACTATGAATGAGCTGGATTCATACTGCACTTATTCCACCAGACACCTCTCTCCCATCACCTACTACAGCCATGACACATGCCACACCTACATACACACCGCCACACACACAAATACACACACACGCACACAGCACCACACACACCACATACATACAAATACACACACACACACACACAGACATACACGCACACACACCACACAACCACCCCCCCCACACACACACACACACACACACACCTAGATACACACCGCCACACCACATACACACACACCACACCACACCACCAACACACACACACGCACACTGCACCTCACACAAGACATACATACAAGTACACACACACACACACACACAGACATACACACACACGCCACACAACCACCCCCCTCCCCCCAACAGACACACACACACACACACACACACACCCTTACATACACACCGCCACCCCACATACACACATACAAACACACACCACACCACCACCCCCAACACACATACACACGCACACTGCACCACACACACCACATACATACAAGTACACACACACTGCACCACACACACACACACACATATACACACAGCAGAGAGAGTACCAGTCTAGTAGCAAGTAAGGTGCTCATATGCTCCTGTGCATAGATTGAACAGCACCCTAAAGTCCACTGCAGCACTGAGAACTAACAGAGTTCACACCTGCCAGCCATTAGCACTCAAATACATGATAGCTCAGTGCCAAGTGCAAAGCAATCGATCCCAGATCACTGCTGGAGATCCCTGCTGCCAATGGTGTCATGCAACAGTCGGAAGATGCAGGAAGGTGGGACGTATGACAGCTCAGTGGTAACCAATCGATTGCAAATCACTGCTGCGGATCCTTGCTACCACAGGTATCAGAGAGCGTCAGGCAGCAGCCAGAAGGTACAGGATGGTGAGAGGGATGACGGCTCAGTGGTAACCAATCGATCCCAGATCACTGCTGCAGATCCCTGCTATACCACAGGCAGGAAGCTGCAGGAAGGTGAAAAGTGTGGTGCTGGTGTCATGAAAGTTCCAAACCACTCTAAAGGTGGATCTTTTAAACTGATTGAGAATGTCTTGAAGAATGTTTAAATAAGTGTACAAGTAGTCAGCCTGTCATTCTGCATGTCCCTGCTGGCTGTGTAGTATTCTGTACATGACTTAACCTGGGTGAGCTCATTTCATGTCTTTGAGAAACTACACGACTTTAAATCTATTCTGCTCTCGCCTGAGGGAAAACGCCAGAGAAATGGGAGCAAGTAAATGTCTATCAAAGCTCACATCCCATGTTCTACTCTTCCTCCTCCTCTTTGCCTTCAGTCTTTCCAGTCCTCTCCACCCAATCAGTCTAACTAGTAAATGCACAGACGTGACCGAGAGGTACGAATGTAGCCAAGGCTTATTGGCACGGCAGATACACTGTTTGTTTGTGTGTCTGTTCTGGGTCTGTGGAAGATCCACAGACAGCTGAGGCACTCCTGCATCTAAGACACTCCAACCACAACCACCACCATCATCATCAGCAACAGCAGCAGAAGTGGTGGTCTTTTGTTGGCCTCATCAAATGGGCTCTTGTCTGCACGTGCTGCTGTGCACTCTCACAGCATGGGAAAGAATAAACGCAGACGTACTGCACTCAATACTGCACAGAACCACACAGAGCGCCAGAATGGAACCAGGTCCAGGTCAGGGGCAGTGGGTTTCATTTGTTTGTTTGTTTGTTTGTTTTGCTTGTAAGGTTTACATTTGTTTGTGTAGAGGATTATATTCTCTCTGTGCCACTTCATCTTTCTCTCCATTTCAGCAGCTTTCACACACACAGCAGAAAGTTGCCGGTAGCCAGAAAGCCTGTTGGCTTTAGGTTGTTGTGTGTGTGTGTGTGTGTGTGTGTGTGTGTGTGTGTGTGTGTGTGTGTGTGTGTGTGTGTGTGTGATGTAATACTTGGCTGGCAGGGAAGCGATAAGCACAGTAGGAGGCCTAAAACTCTCCATCATGCTGAGTGAGGCGGTTTCAAGCGAGACATTTTCAACAAAGCACCATGACGCTACGAGCAGTAATCCCAACAACCCACAACCTGACCAGTGAGGGAGGGAGGCAGGGAGAGTCATTGTCAGGAGAGAGGGAGAATGCTTAAGAGCATGAGAGAGAGAGTAAGCATCTGTGTGTTTGAGAGGGTGTGTGTGTGTGTGTGTGTGTGTGTGTGTGTGTGTGTGTGTGTGTGTGTGTGTGTGTGTATGGGGGGTGAGGCCTCCGAGTTTTCTATTTCTGCCCTTAGCATAGAGATATGGAAACTTGCAAAACAGGCTTGCGAAAGTTCTCCAACTGTTGGGCCAGACTTGAAAATAGCCGTAGAGTTCTTTTGAATCGGAGTGAAGTTCAGAAGTTCAGCGTCACTGTGTGAAGATTCAGGCTGTATTACTGATGTCTGAATGGAACTCCAGCCTCCCACTGACTGCTGAAAAGAGAGAGCAAACATCCGAGTGGAGTCAGGTGGAGAGTCTGTGCTTCTGCCATCTGAAAGAATGAGTAAACATGGAGACGGCCCATGGATGGAAGGAAGACTGACAGGCTAGTTTGAATTGAGTTTGAGCCCCATCTCTTATCTGCTCTTTAAAAGGACAGCATAAACAAGGGACCAGGCACTGCCGTGTGTGTGTGTGTGTGTGTGCGTGCGTGCACGCATGTGAGTGGTGTGTGTGTGTGTGTGTGTGTGCGTGTGTGAGTGAATGATGTGTGTGTGTGTGTGTGTGTGTGGTTACACACTTAGAGGTAGTGTATGCTGCTAGTGCAACAGCTGCAGCTTATGGTAAGTGTAAGGCAACCCTACTGGACCGCATTAATTGAAACCTGCATAAATATAACTGACTTAGTTTTTCCCCATTTTTTCCCCATTCTTGTCACACATTCTTGACATCATGTTGTGGAACTGGAGACAAAGTTTCAAGTACAAAAGAACGATCTATGGCCAGAGAAATTAGTGTGAACAAGATTAGATTCAGAGATTCAAATTTCAAACTACCTATCATGCTTTAACATGCTCTCATACTGCTTGTTATTCTGGGGCTCCAATAGAAATAGCATATAGGAATAGAAAATAGCATGGCAGAAACAGCTAGCCAGGCTAGTGCCACCTAGAGGTTCCTCTCAATATCACATTTCGCTACGGCACAGTCAGGGATCTCTCCAGTAGCTTAGGTTTTCTATGACAAATTTTGGCTGGGGAATCAGCAAACAAAGGGCTCTGGCATGTCCAACATTTTTAAAGTTCACAGAAATCTGCCCATGAGGAGGGGAATGTTTGCCAGTTGAGGGGTTCCAGACGCTTTGCACAAAGTGAGACAATGTGAGTGTTTGGTGCACCAAGAGACTGCTCCTGAAGAAAAAGTCATCTGAATGAATGAGTGGGAGAAATGACTCAGACAAGGTTCATGACTGACCTTTGTGAACTGACAGAGAATTGCTGTCTTAGTTTCTCAGTTTTTGCTTGGACCAAATAAAGGCACTGTCCAGAGGACAGTCTGTTCCTGTTGTACTACTGCCTTATAAGCCCCATACTAACCAAAGCAGATTAAGATCATAATTCATGTACAACAACTAACTTACTAACTACGAATAAACAGTAATTAGGAGTTTATATTGGAGATAATGGTCTGTTATGGGTAGAATAAGGTCATGCAGTATAAGGTATTAATGAGTGACATTCAATGGCTATAAAATGGCTAGTATGTAATTAGTTAGCATGTTAGTAAGCTGCTAGTTAATGGTGAATATGTGTTTATTTGTATTTATGTGAGGACTGACTGAGACATTGCCCATGAATAGTAGATTTGTCAGGTGAAATAAATTATCTCCAGAAATCAGACCAGCTAGAGAAAATGTTGCAGCAACCCTGCTGTGTGTGTGTGTGTGTGTTTGTGTGTGTGTGTATTAGATGGGTTTTCATTAGGTAGGCCTGGGTCCTGTGGAAAAGAGATCTAACACAATTAGATTACTGACTGACACACACACACACACTCACCTAAAGCCATTCCAGCATCACCTACTGGCTACCACATTGTCACACACACTATTTGCAAGACATGCATTCTCTGTCTCACTGTCTTTTTCACACACACACCTAAAGCCATTCCAGCATCACATATACACTGCCTACCACAATATCACACACTAGTCTGTTTGCAAGAAATGCATTCTTTCTCTCTCTCTCTCACACTCACACACACACACACACACGACACACAATGGCAAAGCAAGAAGGGGAGTGAGGCATGACTAGTATTTGGTGATGTCTTTATTTCAGAGCTCATCATTTTACACACCCACAGAAGCGGGGACCTGTGGGGGCGGGGGGCGGGGGGCGGGGGGGGGGGGTCTAAGGGATGCGGGGGGGTGGGTAAGGGTGTCTGTAGAAGGGGGGAAGGGTTGCAAATTCAAAAGAACAACAGTAGCAAGCACCGTCCAGTCCTGGCCAGCCGAGCCCTTCCTCAGCAAACCCCCCCACCCCCACCCCCACCCCCACCCTCCTCTCTGCTCTGAGTATTTAAAGTGCATGTTCTGATTGACAGAAGCATAATCTGCATACAGTTCAGTTCACATCAGTGATGATGACGGTAAACACACACTTAAGAGTTTATATTATCGTCTACATATAAATAGTCACACAATTACAATAAGTGGTCTCGTCTCCCCAGTCCTCTGGTGGTATAGACTCCTTAAGTTTATATTGCACATTATACACTATTTAATCATTGTGTGGAAATAAACCCAAAGGGATAGGTGCAGCGAGCGGAGAGACACCGCTAGTGACACTCTCTCCTGTAGGGGGCAGTAGACTAGTGATCACTGAACACACATGAACCTGGAAGCATAGGGGTGTTATATGTTGTGTAATGGTGACAAACAAGGGACAAAGGCATTTACATGAACATACTCTAAGCAGAATGGAGATTTTGCACACGGCTGATTGGTCAAAGCAGGTCCCTCTGCATCCTAGCAGCAGTGGCCCGATGTTATGGTACTGTGTCAGGAAAAGAGGCAGACTGGACTTGTTGGAAAGGCCATATTCTACAAATTCAAGAGATGATATTTATGAACTGCATTAGATAGTGCCATACTGTTCAAAAGCCTTTCAGAGACAGAGGATCAGGGTGTCGGCACGAGTGTGTGTGTGAGACAAAGAATGCTGATGGGCAGCAGAATGCCTTGGTTTTCAAGAGCATTTTAAGCTATGTTTGAGACACCTCACACAGGCAGTGGTGTGACCTGTTACCTGTTAGCTGCTCATGTGACCTTACAGCAAGACCCTGGGATCAGAGATGGAGACTCAAATATACACAGAGGTTTGGGGGTCTACTGAACACGTTAAACTAGTTCTAAGTGGTACACACACACACACACACACACAACGTTGAGAGATTTTCTGGTAGTGTCTGTGTCTGTGTGTGTGTGTGTGTGTGTGCATATATACACGTTATCTGCATCCGTGGTTTGTGTGTGTCTTCACACTTGTGCAGTCGGACCCATGCCACAGGGATGACCAGAGGTCTCAACCTACCTGCCTGTCAGGTAAGGGGTCATTTAAAGAGGGGCAGACACGCACACACACACACACACACACACACACACACACACACAGCACAAGCAACTCACCCCTGAGCTGTTGACACCCGAAAAAGATTTTTTCTCTCTCATTGTTTTCCCCTCCTCTCTTTCCCTCTCTCTCTTCCCCCTTTCCTCCTCTCTTGTCAGGAGGAAGAATATTTCCCTACTGAGCCAGTCACAGGGTACAGGGGTACAACCCCAAGGCTGTGACAATCCAATAAGACACCAAAGCTCAACACACCCCTCTTACTGCTGGGACCAATGCATTTCACACTAGAGTGATCCTCTGCTGGGACCAATGCATTTCACACTAGAGTGATCCTCTGTGCTCTGATTAAGGAAATACGGCAATTTACTATGGAACTCACAGTTCTACAGTAAACTACAGTTTTACGGTAGGAAACAGTTCTGCAGTAAGAAAGTAACAGCACTGTAAGCAGACAGGCCATAGGCCAGACAACAGACAGAGTGCAATGCATAACATTAAGGCATGACCTCAAATAAATAGCATGTTCAACCCATTTACAATTGTGACCCAACATTTTTACATGTCACAGAAATGATTAATTAAACAAACAATAATAAAATACATCAATTATTTGTAATCTGACTAATTATTTGTGTAATTCAAATTCAATTAAGACAATGAGTTTATCTATATGAGTGTAAGACAGAGTATGACTATTTCAAAGCGATTTGTATCAGTGAATATCTGGGTGCCTTATAATAGCGAAAGCAATGGTGTGCAGCCGATCCAACACTGGACAAGGGCCGGACCAGGGCCAGATCAGAGCCAGATCTGGGCCAGTATGAGCCGAATGGGTTGTGATCTCAGACCATCATCGTCTCAGTTTCCTCACCCACCCATCCAGCCCTGACGAGCCCTTTGGGCCCCAGACTTTATACACACACACACACACTAACTTCTTCACTGACCAAATGTTGAGAATGAGCATTCTTTGTGTGTGTGGGTCTATTTATGTCTGTGTGAAAAGGTGAATAAGACTTTTTTTAATTTCTGTGTGTGTGTTTGTATGTGTGTGTGTGTGTAGATCTCTGTGTGGTGTCTGTGTATATGAGTGTGAGTATGTGCGCTTTCTGTGTGTGTGTGGTGTGTTGTGTGTGTGTGTGTGTGTGTGTGTGTGTGTGTGTGTGTGCGTGCGTGCGTGCGTTGCTCCTGAGGTCAAGCCCACTTAAGTGCTGCTTTAAGGCGGATTACTGGTGGGAGGCCTTTCGTTTAACCGCGGCGGTGGAGTTCAGAAGGGTGAAAGGTCACGCTTCATCTCCTCTCTTGTAATTTAACCGAGCCAGGTCACTAACAAGGGGCAGTTCGGTGTCCTGCTACACTAATGAGCCCAAACATACACACACACACACACACGCACACAAACACCAGGGCAATTTGCACACTCAACCCAGAGCTTCACCGGAACAAATGCCATCCACATGCTTTCTCTGAAGTTCTAACAGGAAGCAATGCAGTCCGTCTACAGCGTAACAGGAATGAGTCCTAACAGTTCTCTTGAAAGAACAAGCAGAACCATAAGATGCACCCAGTCCCTTGCAGCTTGAGCAGGAACTTATTTGGTCCAGAGTTCACTGAAGCAGCAACTGGAACCAGTGTAGGAACTGCACAGTTCCTCTGAACCTACACCCAGATTTCTGGTCCCATAGTGTTCCTGCAGATTTACAAAGTCTCACTAGTTCTGACTGGTCATCCAGGCACATCCTCATTTTCCAGATTCATCCATGGCGAGAGGTCGACCAACTTCTGTGGGCGCAGCACACGCTGGTCATGTGTGTATCCTCACAGAGCGTGTGTGAGAGCATCATTCTGATCGGAGAGCCTTTGCCAGTTGCCACTCAAGACAGGGAAAAGCATTATTAAGGGCTGTAAAACACATGCAGTCCTCTGGGGTCAGTCATGAAAGGTGTGTGTGTGTGTGTGTGTGTGGGTGTGTGTGTGTGTGTTTAGGTAAGGACATTATCTGTTTCCAGGTACAAGAGTAACCTATTTGAGAGAAGGCCAAGCGTTTGCAGGTTTATGTGTGAGCCTACTGACTGTGTGATGGTGTGTGTGTGCATGTGCGTGTGCGTGTGTGTGTGTGGTGTGTGTGTGAGATGGGTTTACAGAGGGTTTATGTGCAGATCAAAGTGCTGATGGCCTCCAAGGCCAGTCCCAGTGGTGATAAAAAGATGGTAGCTGTAGTTTCAGGCTTTAACACACACACACACACACACACTTTTGGCAGACACTGTTGAGCAGCACAGGTCTGGGTTTGTTTTGTTCCCCCTGCAGGAGGCCTGGTGCTTTGCATAGGGACAGCTCCTCCTGCCCTTGTCCTGTCGGTTTCTTCTGGAGGGCAAGGCTGTGCTTCATGCATGCAGGGCTAAACGGATGCTCTTCTCCACAGTCAGGAACAAGACTGCTGGGGTGATGGGGGTTTGGCAGGAAGTTCTATGTTGTACTTAGTTCTTAAGTGTAAGATTGAAGTAATCCACAGTATCATTGTGATGGGGGGGGGGGTAGTAATGTGGGGTAATCTGTGATTCTGGGAGTCAAGTGTGATGCTCTGTAGTCTGTGTAGGGTATTTATCAAGCACTGCTTTGTAATGCAATGTGACAACCTATAGCTGTCATTTTCTATAGTGTGGGGTAATTAATGTGGTGTGTCTGTGCTAGTGTGGTGTGTGTGTGTGTGTGTGTGGTGTGAGAGTGTGTGTAGGGTGCAAACTACTAGGGTAATCTAGAACAGGTGAAGAGGCCAACCCCATTTTACTTGGTCAAACCTTGCAGGCACCTCTGCACCTCCCTGTGTGTGTGTGTGTGTGTGTGTGTGCGCGTGCGTGCGTGCGTGCGTGTTACTCGTTTTTTCTTTCCAGAGCTCTATCAGATATGGGGCTGTCGGTTTCCATCTGTATGTGTGTGTGTGTGTGTGTGTGTGTGTGTGTGTGTGTGTGTGTGTGTGCATGTGTATCTATAGGTGCTACTCTGTCCTATCAGATATCCTATCAGAGTGTGTGTGTGTGTGTGTGTGTGTGTGTGTTGCCTTGTTGAAGTTCTACTTATCTCTCAGCCTCCTAGACTGCATCTGTATGCAGGTGGGATGAGTTCTGTGCTCTGGACTTAGAAACAGAAAACAGCCCTGCATTCACTCAGGCCACACAAATAACACACAGGTGGAGCCAGACAGAGTGTGTGTGTGTGTGTGTGTGTGTGTGTGTGTGTTTGTGTATGTGTGCGCGTGTGTGTCTGTGGAGAGAGGAGACAGAGAGAGCAAAACAAGACGGAGAGATTGAGCAAGCGGGAGATAGAAAACAAGAGAAACAAAGAGGGATGGGTGAATAAGTAAGATGGAGCTGGAGAGAGAGAGTGAGAGAGTGAGTGGAGAGAGAGAGAGAGTGTGGAGAGAGAGAGAGAGAGTGTGTGAGAGAGAGGAGAGAGTGTGAGAGAGAGTGAGAGAGAGGAAACAGATGTATCAGGCAGACAGAGGACACGTGAGAGACGGAGATAAAGTAGACTGAGAGCACGAGAGAAGAGAAAAAGAGAACAGGTGAAGGCAGGAGAGAGAGAGAGAGAGAGGAGAGGGAGAGGAGAGGGAGAGGGAGAGGAGAGAGAGAGAGAGAGAGAGAGAGAGAGAGAGGAGAGAGAGAGAGAGAGAGAGAGAGAGGAGAGGGGGGAGAGGGAGAGGGAGGAGGGAGAGGAGAGAGAGCACAGAACTAAATGACTCCTACCCCCTCCCCCCAAGTCAGCAACAGCAGCAGAAGCACAGCAGCACCAACACCACCTAACGAGACAGACAGACAGCATGGAAGCAGCCATGTAGATGAGTAGAGGAAAACAAAAGACATCAGAGGGGGAGAGATTGTGTCTGTGTGTGTGTGTGTGTGTGTGTGTGTGTGTGAGTGAGTGAGTGTTAGTTTACACACTGACTGCACACAGAGCCCCTCTCCCCAGGGCAGAGTAGATTCTGGCTCGTTCTAATGGTCAAACACTCACACCACCACCAGTGCTGCGCTAAGGAAGGGATAGGAAACGGCCTCATGGCTGCAACACTTTCTATGAACCCAGCATTCAAAAGCATCAAATTATTATGTTAGAACACATAAGATCATAACAATCTATGTCTATGAACCCAGCATTCAAAAGGCATTATGAACACAATCATTGTGTCTATGACATAAGATGGCGTTTGGGGCTGGATCACATATACTAGAGATTTGTGTCTGTTGAGCCACTCTGCCCCAGTGGGAAGTCACAGAGAGGTTCTCCAACACTGTTCAGTGGACCACATCTGAGCCTGGTGTGTGTGTGTGTGTGTGTGTGTGTGTGTGTGTGTGTGTGTGTGTGTGTGTGTGTGTGTGTGAGAGTGTGTGAGAGAGAGAGAGAGAGAGAGAGAGAGAGAAAGAGAGAGAAAGAGAAGAAAGAAAAGAAAGAGAGAGAGAGAGAGAGGAGAGAGAGGAGAGAGAGAGAGAGGAGAGAGAGAGAGAGAAAGAGAATGTGTGTGTGCGTACATGTGTGTATTGAACCCACTTCACTCTGGTGGACATCAGCCAATTGCGAGCAAGACACCCCTAGGAGATCAGGTGGTGGATGGTGGCATCATCCCACTGCTAGTGAGTCAGGAGCAAAACACACACGTACGCACACACACACACGCACACACACGTACGCACACACACACACACGCACCATGAGTGACAATGGGCAACACATGCTGGCTGTTCCACCCACAAGCCAAACTGGAAACTCAATGATGTGCTTGTTTGTTCCCAATATATACCAGTTGCTGTTTGAATGAACTCTGAACGGTTTAGTTGGACAAATGTAAAAGTTTTTCGCTCTGTCATCAGCTTCAAAGCCAGTGGCCAAAATCTCTCTTTTTTTTTTGTTGTCAACACGCTGCTGCAGAGTAGCAATGAGTAGTCATGTGTCTATAGAGGAGACCTGATTGATAATGGTCAAAAACTACTCTTAATAATTAATGTTAATAGTTAATTACTGAATTGGATGCTTTTTTTTTTTAAAGCGCAGACCATTCTGCAATGGTGTGTGTGTGTGTGTGTGTCTGTATGTGTGTCTGTATGTGTGTGTGTGTGTGTGTGTGTGTGTGTGTGTGCTTAGGCGGCTATGCCATTCACAACACAAAGATTATGCAGGAGTTGGCTTTTTAGAACATGGGCCACTCTGCAAAGGGGTGTGTGTGTGTGTGTGTGTGTGGTGTGTGTGTGTTGAGGTGGTTGTGCTCACTCTATCTCTGTGTGCTGGGTAAGAAAAGTTTTCAAATAAACCAACAACCCCAACTAATAAATAAATAAACACAAAGAGGGTTTTTTTTTGGTGGCCTTGTGTAGCCTGGCTCTGATGACCTTGCTGGGAGGCTTGAGGGGTGTGTGTGGGTGGTGTGTGTGTGTGTGGTGGGTGT
>PYXC01002601.1:187500-195000 GCA_015244755.2 Tenualosa ilisha | reverse complement strand
GGAAAGAAAGAAAACAAACAGGCATGTAGAGAGATGAAGAGAGGGAGATGAAGAAAGACAGATGAAGAGGGAGTGGAAAAAACTAGAAAGGCATTGAAGAAGAAAAGAGGAGTGATGGTTGGAGAGAGAGAGAGAGAAAAGAGGATAAGAGGACTAGTGATGGAGAGGTGGAGAGAAAAGAAAAAAGAAAGGACAGAAGCAGTGAAGGAGAAAAGCAGAGAGGTTGTGATTAATTTTACAGTCTGTCTGTTCTCCAGAGATGGAACTCTCTGCAAATCCTCAAGGGTCTCCAGGGGGCCCAGATCAATAACACAGGATAATCTTGCACACACACACACACACACACACACACACACACACACACACACCGTATAGCTTTGCACACACAGGGGTACATACATACACGCACACACACACACACACACACACACACACACACCTTCGCATACACAGGGGTACATACATACACACACACACACACACACACACACACACAGCACACACCAAATCCATACACACACATGCACACAACGTTAGCTGAACACACACACACAGTACAGGATGCCTACTAGGAATATTTCATTCATATTTACACACAACAGACAAACTGGCCCAAACTAAGATGTGATCAGAAGACTGAATAATTGTAGGCAGTCAGGAGAGGCTCGCTTGCAAACAGAACATAAACTGGTTGGCAAAAAGCTCATAAATAACTGTCATTTTCTGCTACAATAACAAGGTTGTTGAAATATCTGGTGCTTCTTTAGCAGCAACACTAACAGAATGCAAGCATGACAAAGCCAGACTAATTCTCTGAACACAATACTGGGCAGGCAGTTGGTTGACAAGTGACACTTCAATCCATATCTGGACACACTGACGCAGACTGAGAAGTGGTGTGGAGGAAACGGCACAATGTCTCACACTCCTGTGTCACCTTGCACCTGGTCTGCTCTCTTACCTTGCATCTGCTCAGCTATGTCACCTGGTCAGGCCTGTCACCTGGTCAGCTATGTCACCTTGCACCTGGTCAGCCCTGTCAACTGGTCAGCTATGTCACCTTGCCCCTGGTCAGCTATGTCACCTGGTCAGCCATGTCACCTTACACCTGGTCTGCTCTCTTCCCTTGCGTCTGCTCAGCTGTCACCTGGTCAGCTATGTCACCTTGCACCTGGTCAGCCGTGTCACCTTTACATTTACATTTACATTTAGGCATTTAGCAGACGCTTTTATCCAAAGCGACTTACAAAAGCGGATAACATTCAAGCTACAACACAATGAACTAACAAGGAGTGCGTATTGCTAACATAGAATCTGCACTGTTTTAAGTTGAAAGTGCAATAGTGTAACACAATGTAGAGAAATTAAATTATTAAGTGCATTCTCAAAGTTTACGCCAGGAGATATTCTTGGAAGAGCTTAGTCTTCACGAGTTTCTTGAAGGTGGAGAGGGTATCAGTTGATCTGGTAGCACTTGGGAGGTCATTCCACCAGCGTGGAACCAGATATGAGAAGAGTCTGGACTGACCTGCACAAGGTGTTGGCCGTGCTAGAAAACGTTCCTTAGAGGAGGGTAGTGGTCGTCGGGTGACATAGGGCTTCAGAAGAGAGTTCAAGTAGAAGGGAGCAGAGCCATCATTCACCCTGTAGGCCAACATAAGTGCCTTGAATTTAATGCGAGCAGCCAAGGGCAGCCAGTGCAGTTCAATGAACAGAGGTGTGACATGTGCCCTTTTTGGCTGGTTAAAGACCAGACGTGCAGCTGCATTCTGGATCATCTGTAGTGGTCTCACTGCACAGGCTGGTAGGCCTGATAGGAGGACATTGCAGTAGTCAAGACGAGAGATAACCAGGGTCTGAACCAGGAGCTGGGTTGCATGTTGGGTTAGGTACGGCCTGATTGCACCTTGCACCTGGTCAGTCGTGTCACCTTGCACCTGGTCAGTCGTGTCACCTTGCACCTGGTCAGTCGTGTCGCCTTGCACCTGCTTAGCTCTCTCACCTGGTCAGCGTTGTCACCACCTCTATGGCTCAGAGAGCCTGCTGCTAAACCTCAGAACTTTAGGAGTTGGATTAAGATAAGGGGAAAATGTGCATTTCGGTGTGTGTGTGTGTGTGAGAGAGAGAGGGAGAAAGAGACAGATGATTGTGACACTCTTTTTCATTTCATGTTCCCCTCACATGCTCAGAAAAGCACATCACTCAGAATCAATACGGTCATATAAATGGAAAAGAGAAAGAAAGAAAACTGAAAGGGGAGGGAGGGCAGGTTACAAAGTAAGAGTGATAGTGGTGGGGGAGAGAGAGAGAGAGAGAGAGAGAGAGAGAGAGAGAGAGAGAGAGAGAGAAGAAGAAGAAGAAGAAAGAGAGAAAGCCTCTGGGGGACTGCAAAGTAAATGAAAAATCCATGGAAGAACAGAAAGAAAGAATATGAAAAGAAAGAAAGAAAGAAAAAGAAAGAAAGAAAGAGAAGAGGAAAGGTCAGTGGAGAGGATAACATTTTCACAAGGAAAGGCAGCATGACAGAGAGAAATGAGAAAAGAGCAAAGGAGAGAAAAATGGATGAAGAAGAGATGGAGGGGAGGAGCACAAAGAGACAGAGAGAGGGAGAGTAGGGAAGTGGGAGAGAGAGAGGAAAGGAAGGAAGAGGGGAGAGAGAGAGAGAGGGAGGGAATAGGGGAGAGAGGGAGAGAGAGAGGGAGGGGAGAGAGAGAGGGAAAGAGAGAGGGAGGGAAATTGAAGTCAGCGTGTTGATGCAGTTTTAGTTCTCTCCCGTCCATGTGTCAATAAAGCACATTGGCTGCTGCTTAATGAGCTGCCCACCACAAGTCAGTTATGCGGAGGATTCCCAGCTCCGAGAGAGGCACTAATGACCAGCACTTGAACATGGCAGGTAATACACACATGCGGCACCATCTCATTGGGATGAACAGAGGGGCACAGAGGAGAGGGAAGAAAGGGCAGAAAGGAAAAAAGAAAGAACATGATGGACAGATAGATGAGAGGTAGAGAAGGAGTGGTGGCTGAAACAGGAAGACATGCTTCTGCAGATCTAATGGTGAGAGAGGCACAAGTGTGGAAGTCCTCAGGCCTCAGAGAGCAAAAGTCCGGCCACAGATTTGTTTTAACCACAGATTTGTTAGCCGATTCTCCACTTGGCACTCCTCAGCTGGGTACATCACCTGTGACACCAGTCATATCACCGGTGTTAAAAAATTGTTCAGAGTGCTTCCAACCATAGCCACAGGAAGAACAAGACAATTAGTTTACGCCATAGACCAAATAGCAATTGGCAGCTAGCGTTGACAGAATGGGATCATGGGAAAGTGAGTTTATGGCCTTGTCATTTAGCATTAACTTGAAGGGCCCAGTGGTGAAAGTCAACACATGGCCAGACTTTCACCACTCTAAGATAGAAAGAAGGGAGGAGAGAGAGTGACTAGGGAGGTATAGAAAGGTGTGATGAGGAGGAGGTAGATGGTAATGTGGGAGATGTTAAAGTGTTACTGTACCACGCTGTATCTCGGAAGTAATGTACTAGATGCTCCACTCCTTGCCCAAGATGGTGGGAGAGGCAGAGGGAAAGAGAGAGAGAGAAGGACACGACGGTCATTCAAAACATGAGGAGCACACAGAGAGCATAGAGCTGGACACACACACACACACACACACACACACACACACACACACACACTCTCTTTCAAAGCACAGTGACACTGATAGTGATGCTGGTCAGGTATCACATGCAGGGGCTGAAAGGTACAGGGGTCAGAGGTCAGAGTTGAGGGGTCATTCAGGAGCCTGAGAGAAAAGCAATGGTGACACACTCTTCTTCTACACAATGTAAGCCTCTCCACAGGCAGCTGCCTCCCCACACTCCTCACATACAGTGACATCATTTCACAAGACGCAGCCAGTGAGAGAGAGAGAGAGAGAGAGAGAGAGAGAGCTCAGAGAACAAAGCTAGAGATTACAGAGAAGAGCAAGAAAGAGAGGGAAAAGAGAAAGAGAGAGAGAGGGACAGTGTGTGATGCTCCCCTGACTTTCTCCACCCCTGCAGTGTGAGTCAGGCGCTCTGACGAGCTCCTTCACTTAGCTGAAGTGCATTTCTCCAGCTCGAGAGGCGTAAACAGGTGCTGGCGTACCACCATCACATACAACGCTGAGCTCCCGTCTCCCTGGAGACGATTAACTGAAGCTGTGATCAATAAATAATAATCAGAGTCTAGAAAACACTGAATTTGAATCTGAACTTTAATCTGTTTTTTCTGATCAGTTATGGGTGAAGCCTCTGTGTCTGTGGGCTACGCCTCTGGCATCTAGGGTAATTAACATAGGCAGGTGGTGCGTGGTGATATTTCGCACCCACACACACACACAAAGTGCGAAAGTCACACAGATGTTTGTTCAGGATGGTCACTCTTTTCTGGTAATTAGCTTTTACGCTGGTTATAGCTACAAACTAACTACGAAATGAACCCTGAACTGGCAAGGAAAATGGAGAGCTTATTGTTTACTAATACTCATGCCTAATATCAATCTAGCCTACCAGACGTTGGAAGAGAGTGAGCATCCTGGACGAGCATAGAGCCCATTTCCATCCTCTTTGTAGGAGTCAGTATTGTGGAGTGCCTGGGCACCAGAGGTGAAGCCAGACATGAGCTGTGCCTCAGGGCTGATTGCTGATCCACACCTTCCTGCCTCCCTTAGCATACAACACAACAGCTAAAAAACTCAACAAAAACAGCCCAATAACAAATTAATACACCAATTTAAGTGAATGCTGCAGGAAGGTGAGATGAGTCAGGCCATAGAGACTGGGATCACCACGCTACTCTACACCACACTACACTACATTACTCTACACCACACTACACTACATTACTCTACACCACACTACTCTACTCTACACTACATTATGCTACACTACTCTACACTACATTACTCTACACTACATTATGCTACACTACACCACATTACTCTACACCACACTCCTCTACACCACACTAATCTACACCACACTACTCTACGCTATGATACTCTACGCCACAGCACACTACTCTACTCTACACCACACTCCTCTACACCACACTCCTCTACGCTATGATACTCTACGCAACACCACACTACACTCTGCTACACCAGGGCCAGATGGGAGCAGCACTGTGGAAACAGGCAGAGTTCACAGAGCATGTGGACATACATGGAGATACACAAACAGAACACACACATGCACCAGCAAACACAACACACACAAATACAAAGCGAGCCACAAGCAGGGCTGTAAGGGGCATGACTCCATATCCACCGATGGAGGAGATGGCTGGCATGACTGGCACGAGACGCTGCAGGCTGTGGGTGGGGCTCGGTCCCACGTGGCACATGCCAGGGGTCATGAAAGGTCATAAGGGGTCACGAAGGGTCACGAGCAGGTATGAGGGTGCTGGGGGAGGGAGGGTTGCGTCTGATGAGAGAGTGACTCACTCTGTCGATGGAGGAGGGGCAGACGAGCCCGAGGGTGGGACTGCTTAGAGCAGAGCCACGGGGGGAGGAGAGAGGGGGGGAGAAGACCCTGTGCAGAGAGAGAGACATAGAGAGATGAACACACACATACACACACACAGCCATGAGGGAAGGAGAGAGGAGGGAGCAAACCTTGTGTAGATACACACACACACACAGACTAAACCTTAACACCCTATCACAGCTCTATCAGTCTGAGAACATATGTTAACCTTAAAGGGTACATTTTTTACACATATAGTCTTGTTTTCTTATTGTTTTTGATGAAATACAATGGTTAAGATCAGCATTTTCACAGATGCCTCCGTTCTGAGAATTTTCAGTTGATGCAGCAGCACCATTTCAGGATGGCTGCATAGGTGCACTGTTGCAATCTTTCCTAAAACACATTCAACTTTTGTTTGTAAAGATGTGAAACTGACCTTAACTCCCTAACACAGCTCTACTGTTAGCCTTAACTCCCTAACACAGCTCTACTGTTAGTCTTAACTCCCTAACACAGCTCATATCTGTTAGTCTTAACTCCCTAACACAGCTCATATCTGTTAGTCTTAACTCCCTAACACAGCTCTACTGTTAGCCTTAACTCCCTAACACAGCTCTACTGTTAGTCTTAACTCCCTAACACAGCTCATATCTGTTAGTCTTAACTCCCTAACACAGCTCTACTGTTAGCCTTAACTCCCTAACACAGCTCATATCTGTTAGTCTTAACTCCCTAACACAGCTCATATCTGTTAGTCTTAACTCCCTAACACAGCTCTACTGTTAGTCTTAACTCCCAAACACAGCTCTACTGTTAGTCTTAACTCCCTAACACAGCTCATATCTGTTAGTCTTAACTCCCTAACACAGCTCTACTGTTAGCCTTAACTCCCTAACACAGCTCTACTGTTAGTCTTAACTCCCTAACACAGCTCATATCTGTTAGTCTTAACTCCCTAACACAGCTCATATCTGTTAGTCTTAACTCCCTAACACAGCTCTACTGTTAGCTTAACTCCCTAACACAGCTCTACTGTTAGTCTTAACTCCCTAACACAGCTCATATCTGTTAGTCTTAACTCCCTAACACAGCTCTACTGTTAGTCTTAACTCCCTAACACAGCTCATATCTGTTAGTCTTAACTCCCTAACACAGCTCATATCTGTTAGTCTTCACTCCCTAACACAGCTCTACTGTTAGTCTTAACTCCCTAACACAGCTCATATCTGTTAGTCTTAACTCCCTAACACAGCTCATATCTGTTAGTCTTAACTCCCTAACACAGCTCTACTGTTAGTCTTAACTCCCAAACACAGCTCTACTGTTAGTCTTAACTCCCTAACACAGCTCTACTGTTAGTCTTAACTCCCTAACACAGCTCATATCTGTTAGTCTTAACTCCCTAACACAGCTCTACTGTTAGTCTTAACTCTCTAACACAGCTCATATCTGTTAGCCTTAACTCCCTAACACAGCTCCATCAATCAGAGCACATATCTGTTAGCCGCCTAGCAGCAGTCTAGAACAGTGCACAGGACCCGCTCGGCTAACCCTAGGGCACTGAGGAGACAGCCCTTATTACTCTCACAGTCATTCTCCTGCCCCGGTCCTCCACATCACGAGTCTCTAGGTTGTCTTCCAGTCCCGAAGATAAAGTCCAAATAGCAAACCGACCGCTAACATCAGCTTAATGGGGCCCACTGAATTAGCGTTAGCTGCTGCTCCACTCCAGTCTATGTTGTATTCAATTCTTTTGCTCTTTTGTCCTTGTTTGAGTCCCAAGCCAAATCAAAGTCATGTGTTTGAGCTGGAGCTCCAGCGCTGTGTGCTCTGGGGGAGTCTGTCTGCCATCACACTGGCTCTGCTCTGCCTGTCTCTCTGAGGCTCCAGTACTGTGTTCTCGGAGCGAGTCTGTCTGCTTGTCTCTCTGCAGGTCCCGGAGTGTGTTGGGAGCCGTACCAAACTACTCTCGGAGCTGTTGCCTTGACTCA
>PYXC01002601.1:160000-182500 GCA_015244755.2 Tenualosa ilisha | reverse complement strand
ACACACACATGCACACACGCACGCACACACCACGCAAACACACACACACACAAACACACACTTACCATTTGTTGGGTAAGCTGGGCAATCATCTTGTCCTTGTTTCTCAACTCCTCTCTTAACTTCTGCACCTCCATCAACAGCTCCTGCACCTACACACACCACACACACACCTACACACACACACACACACGCGTAATTTTATATTCCACAGCAAGCACAAATAAACACAAACATATGGTTATAAAGACAGGTAAACAGACATGAGTACTGTGTGAGGCTGAGTGTATGTGTGTGTGTGTATGTCTGTGTGTGTGTGTGTGTGGATTAGTCTACTCTGCTCCAGTGAGTCAGGCTTCTTCATGCAGTTTTAATCAGACACGGCCAGCCAGGCACCACTGCCCACGGCAACAACAACCACCTGCATTCTAATGTTTGTGTGTGTGTGTGTCTGATTCAATAACAAACACACTGTCTGATATTAACATTATTCCAGGTAATTAGTAAAGTGTGTGTGTGTGTGTGTTTGTTAAAGGTCACTACTTGATCACTTGCTCACACACACCAACACCCAACATCTTAAAATGACAATCATTTGGTAAACAACAGATTATACTGAGAGGTGGTAGTGGTGGAGGGACCCTTGTTCCAATCTCAACACAGACAGTGTTGCCATGCCAACCGCATAGCACACCAATGGAATAGAACATGGAGGTCAGTAACCAGACAGTCAGCCTGAGAACGCCTCTAAAGGGGTTCTAGAAGAGTTCTAGTGAGGTTCTGTAGCAGTCAACCTGAGAAGACCTCTGTGGGGGTTCTAGTGCAGTTCTAGTGAGGTCTGCAGCAGTCAGCCTGAGAACGCCTCTATAGGGGTTCTGTAGTAGTTGGCAAGAGAACACCTCTGTAGAGGTTCTAATTGGGTTCGAGTGGTGTTCCGTAGCAGTTGGCATTAGAACACCTTTTTAGGGGTTCTAGTGGAGTTCAGGAGCTTTGAGAGGGCACAGATGTATGACATCTCAAACAGCACTGACACACACACACACACACACACACACACACACACACACACACACAAGGTGAGAATGGTGAATAGTCACCTGTTCGTCACAGCTGCGATCCTCAGATATGTCTGGGGTAAAGGCCTCGGATGAGGACACTCCTTCATCACTGCAGTCCGTCTCCTCCACCTGTGCAGCAACACACACAGGAAAGGGCATTAGGACACACACACACACTTATTGGGGACAAAATTTTATTTTCTAAATTACTGCCATTCAACAAAAGCTTTAGAAATTTCAGACGAAAACCTTGAAAGCTCAGGTCTAAATTATTGCAATTCAACAAAGGCTTTAAAAATTCCAGATGAAAACCTTGAAACTTCAGCATGGGAGTTTTGAGAACAGACAGTCTGAGTCTGTCAGTCTGAGCTATAACAAGGTGTTAGAGGCATGAATAACACACACACACACACACACACACTCGATTGGGGACAGTCAGGGCTCGTGTGTGTGTGTACGTCTGCATTTAAGTTTGAGGTCTAGCTTAACACAACCGTCTATGTTTATTTGTGTTTTTTCTGCCCAAGTGTGTTTAGTTGTTGCCGTCACATGCAGATGTGTAGCAATGAAAGTCTGAGGTCTGGTTTGGAAATCACAGGTGATGGCCTTGTCTCATCGCTCAATCGGCAGAGAACACGTCGTCAGATGTGAACTGCTCGCACTGGGCGATTAATGGCGATTGCGGCCTTGTGGCAAAAAACTAGCATGCCAAATATTAAGAGAAATCGTGTGCAACCAGTGTCCTAAGGCAAGGCAACAAACACAGGAAGCACTCAAAGCAAATCTACTCCACATAGCTTTTGCCAATAATCCATAACCCCTAAGATCATTGTGTAACAAACTAGAACATACATATTGCCATAGAATATTGTGTAACAAACTAGAACATACATACTGCCATAGAATATTGTGTAACAAACTAGAACATACATACTGCCATAGAATACTGCCATTAGACTACAAGCTGCTTGCAAATGTAAGTAGACTGTACGAATATCTTAAAAAGTAGAAGGCTTAACTCGTTGCCTTCGTCTCACCCACAAGAAAACAGACAAGCCTAATGTAAATAACGTAATAACAAAGAATACCAGCCTTATGACAGATTGTTTGCAGCGAAAACCGTTTGCCTGCATTTAATCATAAAAGTAAAAGATATCACATTTCCCCATCTGGCCTAATGATGCTGATAAGTGGTGAATCCCTGCTTGTGAGCCAGAAGGTGATTTAACACTTTTGAATTGATGGATGGCGACATGGCGAAGTGTTTCGATACAGGTCTGCAATCAGTAAGATTCAGCGTATCGCAAATATAGGCTATTTGCAATGCATCAACAAATATAACTATAGGCCCACTTGACAGGCGTTTCCCCCAGGTGAAACACTGTGTAGTGTGGACAGCTGGGTCACAGACCAGTCTGCACGCTGTGAGATGGACTACCCATCACAAAAAGTCATGAATCTGAATTTGAGAATTGTGGCTGATATTGTGTAGTGTGAACCAGGCATTAACTGCCAATCAGGGCAAAGCAATCGCTCCAGCAAGGGTGTACACACACACACACACACACACGCACACACACACACACACACACACACACACACACCACACACACACACACACGATAAGCAGGGTGCCAGTTAATCCTGACTCCTTCTCCCCCGCCCAGATCAACCCGACTCCTGTGGGCAGAACCTGAGTCTGGTACTAGTGGACGTGGAGCGATCAGCGGGAACAGGGGGAAGAACTCAATATGGAACCGAGGCAGCGGTCAGGAGGGGGCCATGCAGTTAAATCAGACAAAGGCGGCACACACACACACACACACACACACACACACACACACACACACACACATTAACACTCAGATACATAGGCAGACAAACAGACTAACACACACACACACACACTCAGACCATGTTTGCTTTAAAAAGAGTGTTGTCTTGCGCAGAACATTTAGTTACATTACATGGGAAAATGACATGTTTGGTTTTAATGTGTTAGGTCAGTCACCTCCAGCAGACATTACCTGTAATCTAAGAAATATCAAATTTGAACCAAATCAACACCCCATCCCTCACTGATGGAAGAAAATGAACTGATTTAGAGACATGCATATTCCTCGTGTGGTCACAATGAGTGTAAGTTTCAGGTATGTATAGGTGTGTGTGTGTGTGTGTGTGTGTCAGTGTGTATGACTTGTACCAGCTTTTTGAATTGAAGCAGCTGGTTCTTGACTGAAGTGCAGTCCTGAGTCCTGTGTAATGTGCTGGAGGGTCAGTATTGTGTGTGTGCGTGCGCACGCGCGTCTCGCCTGTTGCAGCTCTTTGAGCTGAAGCAGCTAGTTCTTGACTGAGGTGCAGTCCTGTGTCATGTGCTGGATGGTCAGTATAGTGTGTGTGTGTGTGTGTGTGTGTCACCTGTAGCAGTTGTTTGAGCTGAAGCAACTGGTTCTTGACTGAGGTGCAGTCCTGTGCCATGTGCTGGAGGGTTAGCTCATCCAAACACACGTGATCCACCTGGTCCCCATCCAGACTGCCCAGAGACTGCAGATCATCTCTACTACTGCAGAGAGAGAGAGTAATTAGTGTGCTACAAATACATCTCCGTGCTAAAGTACTCTTTTCCACTTGGCTATGCAGTGTAACTGTGTGTGTGTGTGTGTGTGTGTGTGACGGAGAGAAAGTTGTGTGCAGTAAAGCCACACTGCCTTTACTAACTCAGTTTCACCATGGCAACAAGAGCAAGGAGGAAGGGATGGAGGAAAGCTGCTGGTTCACTATTTGGTCTATATTGTATCAAATGTCCTCATTCTTTTTCCTACACACAGCACTCAGTGACCTCAGACAACAGGGCTATGGATTGATTCACACTGGATTCCTTCTTTACTAGAGGTGTATGTGTGTGTGTCTATCTGCCTAAACCATAGAGCAGGAGAATCACTGTAGCCAGTCCTCTAGTACGACATTTTAATTTTAAACCAAACCCCAAATCATTATGGAAGATCATTCAGGAAATGGAGACAACTGCACAAGATGTGCATCTTAAGCTTACTAGGCACTGTGTGTGTGTGTGTGTGTGTGTTGTCCATTACTGGGGCTCTTGAGGGGAAAATGCAGATCCAGCATACCACATAGGTGCAGAACAATGAGATTTGTGATGAGAAATAAAGAAACAAACACAAGCGCGCGCACACACACAAACAATGGCAACACATGCACATTCTCTCTCTCTCTCTCTCTCTCTCTCTCTCCTCTCTCTCTCTCTCTCTAGAATTTCTCTCCCACACACACACAGACAAACGGTTTGCCTCAAATAGTGATTTATTAGGTAACCTTTGGAGAGGTTTAGATGAGGAGTGTTGAATAAATCATAATTATTGGCCATTTACCACTAGCAGAACTGCTGCATAATCCCACTCACACACTGTGTGTGTGTGCGTGTGTGCGCGTGCGTCTCACTTATATTTGTGCCTGGAAATGTGTGTGTGCACTGTTTGCATTTACCTGTATGTGAGGGAGTGTGTGTGACCAAATTTTTGTTGTTGTTGTTATTGTTTTTGTGTGTGTGTGTCTCACTTGTTGTTGTTGTGCAGGTGATCTTGTCTGCTCCACAGCTGCATCTTCCTCCAGTGTGATCTCCCATCAGCCTCTGCAACAGGAAGTACTTGCATGAGGTACAAGCAATGCATTATGGTCCTGCATCACAGACCAATAAGAAAGTCCCATGGAGTCCAAATCAAGCCAGCCATCTCAAAGGAACATGAGGCACAGGAAGCCTTGGCATTGGTTACAGAAAACAAACACAAACTGTCACTGATATGATAAGACATCACTGATATGAGCCAGTTGATATGGGCTTGAAGGATGCATCAGTCTCAGTTAGCACAGGGGTCAGCATATGTAATGGCAATATGAAATAATCTTGTTCCTTTGGGTGCCAGTCAACAGATCAGTTGTTTTTCTACATGCATAGTTCTGGCACCTCTTTTGATGAATCTGCTCTGGCTGAATGCAAAGCAGCACTTTAGGAACATGTTGATGTCATTTTCTCAAAATAAAAAATAAACAAATCATTCCATCATTCCACATATCATCCACAAAACAATGTGCCCCACAGGCTGACTTAGGCAACAGGAAGCACAATCACTCCTTTTGGGTTGGAGCAAATATGGATTATTGTCATGGCCAAGTAACAAAACAAACCCCACTCTCACTGCGTTCAATAGTGCTTCTCTCATGTCTAACTGTCAGGAGTTGTACACGCTGCCCTTTAGTAGGTCTGTGATGTCTGTCTCAGTCCTTACAAATTACTGCAGAAATACAGAACATTTTTTGAAAGGACAAAACCAAAAACATGTTCTTAAACTGGCAGTGGCGGTTCTGTTCATGTAGTCTACATTTTAAAAAGTTCCTATCAAAATGTCAATCAGTTTGTTTTTGTTCAATGAACCGGTTCAAAGCCTTTTTTTCAATCTCTACACTTCTGTTGCTCTCTCTCTCTCTCTCACTCACACAGACACACACACACTCTCTTTCCCTTCCTATCTCCAGCACAGATGCCCAAACAAACTGTCAAATAAAGAGAAATATGAAAACATTTTGCAGCTGATATCAAACTTGGACCAAAAAATCTGTAAACACACGGTTTGATATTGCGTGCACACACACACACACACACACACACACACACACACACACACACACACACACACAGAGCCTAACCCTCAGTACGATACCACCTCCATCACAAACAGTGTCAGTCAGCTTGCAGCGGTTGCCGCGGCGACACAGCGCAGTGAGATATCCCAGCTAATCAGAGGCGGCAGAGAAGCTCATCTCCGTGTCGACCGTCCCTCAGGATAACCACATCAAAGACGCCCGTCCATTCGCCCACCTCCGCCCAGAGCACCAGGAGAATTATGGGTAATCAAGAAATCATCTGCACTTATCTCTCTCTCACACACACACACACACACGCATGGAGGCACACACACATCATCCAATATGGAGGCGTCTGAGAAGGAGGATTCCCAATCCATGTCTGAATGTACTCAAGGAGGTCTCTGAGTTACACACACGCACACGCACACACACACACGCATACGCATATCATCAAAGGCATCACCCACGCATCCACCCACCACACACCTTCCCACACTTGTACCCCTCCAGGCATTGAGTCAAGTCAAAGCAGCACACAGCCTGCATGCATGTGCATTGTGGGCTTATAAGTCACTTTCAGACATAACTTCCTGTAATCAACTTGACCTTTACTTACAGATATTACACAACATGAAAGATTCAGACATGGCCCTCAAACTCTACTCAAACTCTGTCTCAGGCAGAAGAGTTGCGCAGGACAGCCAGCAGAGGGAGCTCTGCAGAGCCACATAGACTCAATAAGCTGTATGACACTATAGACATAAGGATCTTTTATTAACCCTCACACAGTATAGACAGGCTATATGCCTGCACCATCTTATCCCCCCCCCGCCCCCAAACACACACACACACACACACACACACGCCTGCACCATCTTATTCACACACACACACATATATGCCTACTCCAGTTTACCCCCCCCCCCCCCCAACCAAACACATATGAATGCTCCATCTTACCCCCACACACACACAGTAACAGATAGGCTATATGACGGCTCCATCTTACCCCCTCCCACACACACACACAGTATGGACAGATAGGCTATATACCTGCTCCATCTTATTCCCCCCCATACACACACACATGCCTGCTCCACCTTATCCCCATAGTTCTTCATGATGACAGAAAAGGTCATCCCATGCTGAGCCCAAATGTAGGCTAATTTCCTTGATTAAACTGCTAGCATGATTCATCCAAAACAAAAACCATTCAGCGGGCTAAGTTAGTTTAACTCCTGGATTAATGCCACCTCAAGTAGGTAAAAGTGGTTATTCATCTAGCATTTTAGAACTAACTTGGAAACCTCGCTGCTCCGGGCATAGACAAGGTTTTAATGTATGCTGGTGCTAGCATAATATTAGCAATACTAGCTGCAGTGGGTTGCTGCAGGCATTAGGCTACATGGACATTAACTGTGTCGTGTAACACCACAAATGTTTAGCAGGCCTACTCGGACATGATACTAGGGGGTAGGTAGTGTCATGTCCGAGTTGTTCAGACAAGCAGCCTGCCGTTTGATTCTCGATAGATATCAGAGTTTCAGTTTATGTCTGAAAGAGGCTTGAGTGTATGTGTGTGAGCCAGCACTCTGTGAGACACAGGCTTTACAGCAGGTATGTCCACCATCCCTAACACACACACACACACACACACACACACACACACACAGCCATATCATGAAAGCACTCCTAGACAGCATCTTGGTAAAAGGAACAAAACACAGGACTCATGCGCGCGCGCGCACACACACACACACACACACACACACACACACACTTACTCCTGTGTGCTTGTATGCTTTTCATATTCAAAAAGAAAATTGCTGCACCATTCTCCTTCCAACATGCCTGAAATTTCCCAAGCCGCTGCCCAAATGCGAGACCCTCTGCTGGGACCCGTGGGCCTCCCAACCCTCCCTGTCCAATAGCTTTTCTAACACATGCTCGGAGAAAAGGGTTTTCTACAGTCTTTCTGATCATTTTATTCCCCAGCTATTCTACCACACACACACACATACATACACACACACACACACACAGACAAATCTTGACAGATGATAGCAGGGCTGTTCCTATGTTCAGCAGCAGCTTGATTTGAGTAGCAGCTCATCTGTGTGTGTGTGTGTGTGGCGTGTGTGTGTGAGAGAGAGTAATGCAATCTGGGTTCTTAATGACCGATTGTTCTAGCTAATAGCTTTGCGCTAAGCTGAGTGCTGCTGGGACTTGCTGAGGAGGCGTTCAGCGTCATAGCTAACCAATGGCTAGGCCAGTTCACACACAGACACATCTGCTAGAGACGTGTTCATTTGCACCTTGCTAGCTATAGCATCCTTGTGGAGGCTGCTGCAGACTGGACTAGACTTTATTAGCACCTTTTCAGATTTCTCCCAGCACCCAAAGAATTTCACAATGTCATGCCTCATTCACATAGTCACACACACACACACACACACACACACACACACACACACACACTGATGGCAGAGGCGCCAACCTGCGCACGGGGAGATGTTTGGACACTTTGAACCTACAACCCTTCAGAAGTCTACCTCCTGCACCACCATCGCCACCTAGTGTGTGTGAGTGTGTGTGTGTGTGTGAGTGTGTGAGTGTGTGAGTGTGTGAGTGTGAATGTGTGTGTGTGTGTGTGTGAGTGTGTGTGTGTGTGGTGTGTGGTGTGTGTGTGTGTGTGTGTGTGTGTGTGAGTGTGTGTGTGTGTGTGTGTGTGTGTGGTGTGTGTGTGTGTGGTGTGTGTGTGTGTGTGTGTGTGGTGTGTGTGTGTGTGTGTGAGTGTGTGGTGTGTGTGGTGTGTGTGCGTGTGCGTGTGCGTGTGCGTGTGCGTGTGCGTGTGTGTGTGTGTGTGTGTATGTGTGTGTGTGTGTGTGTGCGCGTCACTTCACACACAAACCTCCATGAATGGATATTATGCCGCATTTCAGCCTGTAGCCCTGTTGTTCCCTGAGTTCTGCCAGGCGGAATAACAGAGGCACACTGGATGCGCTAAGACGCCAGCCACCCCGTAAACAGTCTCTTGAGCCTCCTGTCCTCCGGGAGGAGATGCAGGAACCTCCATGCCTGCTCCATCAGACTAGCAAACAGTTTTATCCACCAGGCTGAACTGAACTCTCTCCCCTCTGTCCAAAAACACTCTGGACTTTAAAGTTGTTGCTGGTTTTGTATACAGCATTTTTGTGCACACCACCCAGAATATTTTTTCTGCTTCTGAAATTCTTATGTGTTATTTGTCTTGTGAAATTTTTGCTTGTTAGAAAGTGTATTATCTGTTGTGCAGTTTAGTGTTTAGTGTTGTTTAGTGTTAAATGTCTTATCTGTTGTTAATTTTTTCCGTAACATCCGTAACACATCCTAGGGTAGGAGCTTCAGCTGCCAGTTCATAAATTCAGTCAATTCTTTACCAAATGTTCTCATTCTTTTTCAAAATGACAGCTCAAACAACAGGGCCATGGGGTGAAATGTGTCAAAATATGACTTTAAGAGAAGCACCCACTCATACTTATTACTATAATGGTAGTGGTTATAACACAATAACTTAGTGATGAAGTGTATGTAACTCACAAGGAAGTTCCTCCATGACAATCCTACACATACATATGCATATTGGTTTATGTGTGAGATCTCCATGACCCCTCACCACAACCCCTGACCTTTGACTGACTCACCGCTGTGCAGCGAGGCGTCTTCAGGCAAGTCCACATCTAGCATGAGATCATCTTCTTCCAGGTCGCAGGAGTCCAAGTTGTCCAGATTGTTAAGGATGTCCTTTTGGCGGCAAGTCGAGAGAGAGAGAGAGAGAGAGAGAGAGAGAGAGAGAGAGAGAGGAGAGAGAGAGAGAGAGAGAGAGAGAGAGAGAGAGAGAGGAGAGAGAGAGAGAGAGAGAGAGAGAGAGAGAGAGGGTGGTGAGAGAGAGAGAGAGAGAGAGAGAGACCATCAGACAGAAAGACAGCGACATAGAGAGACAAAAGAGAGAGCAGAAAGAGAAGAGAAAAAACCATAAGTGAATATGAATGCTTTGCGGGTGACCTTTAGCAAGTGCTCCTCTGTACTCAGCTACACGGCAGGGTTGGCATGACTCAAAATCACAACAGAAGGTAAGCCGTAGCCGTAGCCACAGACTCTCTCCCTCTCCCTCCCCCTCCCTCCTTCTCTCTCTCCCGCTCTCATACAGTTCTAGTTCTAGTGTTTTCTTCTGTCTTTCCCCCTTCTGTCTGTCTGTCTGTCCGTCAGTGTGTTTTTGTGAATGGTAATTCCCCACAGTAGCAGTAGCAGTGTCCCGGCTCACAGTTGCAGTCTGGGCTTGGCAAGGAGAAATCAAAGCCGAATTAATCCCCAAAGACAGGCACCGCACCGCTCCAAACCCGAGCGCCCCAAACCCACCCACCTCACCAAACCCGGCCGAGCCCAGCAGCCTTGCTCCCTCCCACCCCCCACCCAGAGAGCAAACCCGGCCGAGCCCAGCAGCCTTGCTCCCTCCCACCCCCCACCCACCTCACCAAACCCGGCCGAGCCCAGCAGCCTTGCTCCCTCCCACCCCCACCCACCTCACCAAACCCGGCCGAGCCCAGCAGCCTTGCTCCCTCCCACCCCCCACCCAGAGAGCAAAGTTCTGGGAGCTCAGAGCAGTGCAGAGCAGATTAGCAGCTGGGCCCTGAGCACTCACACACAAAGACGATCTATTGCAGACAGAGCCAGAGTCAAAAGCACAAGGTCACAGTGAACAGTGAACACTCACACTTACTCACTCGTGTGTCCCCACCCCCACCCCACCACACACACACACACACACACACGCACACACACCACGAGGGCTTAGTCACACACGGCCACACTGGCAGAAAATGTAATTTTCTGACAGCCACATCCAGTAGGCTGTGAAGGAATGCTCAAGTCACTCAGGAAGTACACTAAACTCGAAACACACTAACTTTGTGTGTGAGTGTGTTAAATCATTATGGACTAAAGCTAAAGCTTCAATCTATAGCCTCTAGACTTAGAGCTATATGGGTCAATAAGCCCCTCTAGCATCCTCCCATCCCTTAGCGGCAGCCTGCGGAAAAGACTTCTAGAACTCAGCCCTGGGGAGAACACTCTTAGAACTCAGCCCTGGGGAGAAGACTTCCAGATCTCAGCCCTGGGGAGAAGACTTCTAGAACTAAGCGGTGGTGAGAGGACTTCTAGAACTCAGCCCTGGGGAGAACACTCTTAGAACTCAGCCCTGGGGAGAAGACTTTTAGAACTCAACCTGGGGAGAACACTCTTAGAACTCAGACCTGAGCTGAACACTTCTTGAACTCATCCCTGAGGGGAACACTCCTAAAACTCAGCCTTGGGGGGAACACTTCTAGAACTCAAGACGGCACTGAACACTTCTAGAACTCAAGATTGGACACTTCTAGAACTCAAGATTGGCTGACACTTCTAGAACTCAGCCTTGGGAGAACACTTCCAGAACTCAACCTTGAGGAGAACACTCCTAGAACTCAGCCCTGGGGAAAACACTTCTAGAGCAAAGCCTGGCGAGAGCACATCTAGAACAGTCCTGGGGAGAACACTTCTAGAACTCAGCCTGGGGAGAGCGTTTCACAGGGTAGAGCTACCGAGACTGCCAACGGTCCTGTCTAGAAAAAGCATCCCAGGTCTATGATGAAACGCAACTTGGAAGCAGGCAGGTTAGTCAGTAATTTTGGAGACCCAGTAATATATCTATGGAAGTGGCTAGGGATAACTAGAGCATCTGGGACTGGTGGAGTGAAGGGCTTCTGCCATAGATCGGGCATTGTGTATGTGTGTGTGTGTGCATGTATGCGTATTACATTTGGCACTGGTAGAGCTCAGACCCTCTGCCATGGATCTGGCTGTGTGTGTGTATGTGTGTGTGTGTGCGCACAGGTTTGTGCATGCGAGTGAACATGCCTATGTGAGTGTGTGTGTGTGTGTGTGTGTGTGTGTGTATTACATCTGGCACAGGTGGAACTCAGGCTCTTGGCCATGGACCTGCCATCAGTATAAAACAGGGCCACATTATTATGTTCAATGAATACATTGCATTTATTCGTCAGAACACAATATCAGAATGAAGTGAATCAGAGTGTGAGTGTGTGTGTGTGTGTGTGCGTGTGTATTTACAGACAGAGGGGCTTTGTACATCTCTTTCACACATACACACACACACACACACAGACACACACACACACGTCCAAGCGGGTCTGCAAGGTCCAGTTTAGTTGCTGTTGTGCTCTTTTCACAAGGTTCAAGTTTTGTTCCCACAGTCTTGGTCATATGTTTGCTCCCACAAAGCATGTTTGTTTACAATGGACCTCAAACAAACAAACAAACAAACACACACACACACACACACCTAAACCACTCGCTGCCCATTTCATTTTGTTTTTATTGTCATAGCAATTGCTTCCATTGTACTTGTGTAGCCTTCATAACTGGAGCCTCTAAAATGGTTTCCACACAAAGGGTCTCAAACATAATGGAAACTTGTTCAAGCAGTCAGCCATGGGCACACACTCTCGCATGCACACTCACAAACATACTCACACACTCCTTAAAAAATGTCCACACATACACACAAACCCCCAGGAACATATTGGCTACATAATACATTTTTATACCTTCAAGGGTGCCACAAAGATGGCCTCTCATTCTCCTTTCTCTCTCTCTGTCACACACACACACCACACACACACACACACACACACACCACACACACACACACACACACACAGATCTTCCATTACCCAATGTATACTGGTACTCATCTGTTGGCCTTGTTGCTGCTCATATTTGTGTCTGCTCTGGTATTGACTAGTCATGTCTGAGCAGCTCTTTCAAACCTGTAGCAAACCTGTAATACAGCTGCCCTTGCTCTGGAGGGTCCATTGCCACCAATTCATTCAACACTGAAAGCTCAACGAAAAAGAGCAATGGATTCGGGCCACTACAGCCTTCATCTCTTTCACACACACACACACACACACACACACTCTCGCTCTTCTGCTATGTGCTTATCATACAAGAATGCACTTGTCTTTGGGTCTTGTGCAGGATGTGAACAGCACATACAGCACCTGACATGTATGGCTTCTGCGACGCTCCAAGGACCAGGCAGTTTTATCTCTCACTCTCTTCACTTGAACAGAACAGGGGGTGAGAGTGGGCAGTTACCTTCAGCCCATGCAAACACACACTTCCTCTAGGTGTCCATGAGTCCATAACCTGCTACCACCCCTCTAGGTGTCCATGAGTTCACCTGGAAACACAGGGGCTGAACTCTGCCTCGACCTCTGAAGGGGACTTCTGTCTGCTGGAGCCACACTGCCACCTAGTGGCCATTACCTGCACCAGCATCTACCGGTGAGATTGGACTTGGGATGTTCTTTAGTGTCTGCGCCACAAAGGCTCGGGGAATCTGTGTAAGTAGAGTCTATTAGTGATAACATCCCACTGCAGAATCAGTGTGATAAAATATAACATCCCACTGCAGCAGAATCAGTGTGTGAGTAGAGAGTCTATTAGTGATAAATCCACAGCAGAATCAGTGTGATAAAATAAAAATCCACAGCAGAATCAGTGTGTGAGTAGAGAGTCTATTAGTGATAACATCCCACAGCAGAATCAGTGTGTGAGTAGAGAGTCTATTAATAACATCCCACCAGCAGAATCAGTGTGTGAGTAGAAAGTGTATTTTTATTGATTACGTCCCACAGCAGGAGCCACACGTCTCTTCTGGCTTTGGTTACCCTTGGCTACGCATCCAGCCCATAATCACAAACTACAGGCTTCAGTGACTCACACAAATCACAGAACACCAGCCAACAATACTGGACCACAAATTACTACACAGAGGCAAGTGTGTGTGTGTGTGTGTGTGTGTGTGTGTGTTTACAGACAGGGGCATCCATCTTTCAATCACACACACCACACACACACCACACACACACACACACACACACACACACACACACACATCCAAGTGGGTCTGCAGGGTCCAGTTTAGTTGCTGTTGTGCTCTTTTCACAAGCTTCTACTTGCTTTGCTCCCAGTCTTGGTCATATGCAATACAGGTGGAGAAGAGTGTGAACCTTGTGCAGGTGACTGTGTGTGTGACATTTCCTGTGGTGTCGTCAGAAAAAACATCTATTGATGTCAAAGATCACCTGTCTGCAGCAGACAGGACCGGTTTCTAGTGTGAGTGAGTGTGTGTGTGTGTGTGTGTGTGTGTTTCACAATGGAACAGCAGACAAGAACAGACAAGAGGATAAGCCAAGAAGGAAGAGGAAAAAGGAAGAGAACAGAGGAGGTCATGGGGAGGAGGGAGAGGAAGAGGGGGATAGAGAGATGGACAGATCAGGAGATGAGTGCAGACAGGAAGAGAGGAAGAATGGTGCCATGCTGACTAGCGCAGAGATGTCTAGACACGACACACACTCCCTGACAATGGGATGTGTGAGAGGATGTGTGTGTGTGTGTGTGTGTGTGTGTGTGTGTGTGTGTGTGTGTGTGTGTGTGTGTGTGTGTGTGTGTGTGTGTGTAACGGTGTCACAGCAGCTTGTCGTGCTTGAATGGCTCCAGGCAGGGAAGGGCAACAGGAAGCTGATGAGAATGACACGTGTGAATGAATGAATGTGTGTGTGTGTGTCTGTGTGTGCATGCACATGCGTGCGTGCGTGCGTGCGTGCGTGCGTGCGTGTACACACAGCAACTTGCAAAGGTATCCAACCTCCGTGAGGGTCTTTTTCTAGTTTAATGACTTAATGACGTTTTCTCAGTAACATTATGTGTGAGCAGGATTTCTTCTGTGATCTTGCGTGTGTGTGTGTGTGCGTGCGTGCGTGCGTGCGTGTGTGTGTGTAGGATTGCTCCTGTGATGGTGTACAGCAGTGATATGGGTCACACACTGCAAAGCAGAACTAAATCCTCCTGAGCCAAGATGGGGAGCTTCAGTGGCATGAGACTGTTCCCACACACACACACACACACACACACACACACACACACACACACACACACACACACAGAGGGATAAAGGGGATGGTGATGTTGTGCTAGCTTCTCATGGCTGACTGGATCTGCTGAAAGACAAGTGCTGAGAAGCAGAAGTTCGGAGAATGGTAAAGGAGGCGTGCACACACTCCCCATCTCTCTCTCTCTCTCATATACAGTACACACACACACACACACACACACACACACACACACACACACACACTCTCACACATACACATATCTGTACATGAGCGCGCATGCCTGTGTGTGTGTGTGTGTCTGCTGCCTCTCTAAAGTCATGTCATGGTGCTGAAGTATACCGTACCTGGCTCAGATAGGCTTAGTTCTGCTTTGCGTCTCAGAGCATGACCATATCACTACCACACTACAGCCCATCAAAACCAGAGGCACATTGTCGCCGCTCTCTCTGCCAGAACCCCTTCCTCTGGGCCCCAAGCAGAGCAGAGCAGAACAGGCCTGGCCCAGCCTTCTCAGCGTTCTTCACGAGTCACCTGATCAAATAGTGCCATCTGCTGGACACATTTGGGAGTGCAGGAGAACCTCAGAGACTTTTGAGTTGTTTGTCAGGTGTCCTTCTACCATTAACTTTGTTTGAACATGACAAGAGTCAAGCAATGACACAAAGATGAATTCAGAAGAGAATCTGACTCCTGGGAGCCCAAGCAAGTGTTATTACTATTCTCTGTGTCTGGTTGATCAGTGCAAGGAAACCAGGAAACCAAGAACCATGAATGAGTACCCCATGCTAAAGGTGCCATCAGTGTACCCTATGCTAAAGGAACCATCAGTGTACCCTATGCTAAAGAAACCATCAGTGTACCCTATGCTAAAGAAACCATCAGTGTACCCTATGCTAAAGGTGCCATCAGTGTACCCTATGCTAAAGGTGCCATCAGTGTACCCTATGCTAAAGGTGCCATCAGTGTACCCTATGCTAAAGGAACCATCAGTGTACCCTGTGCTAAACGTGCCATCAGTGTACCCTATGCTAAAGGAACCATCAGTGTACCCTGTGCTAAACGTGCCATCAGTGTACCCTATGCTAAAGGAGCCGTGAGTGTACCCTATGCTAAAGGAGCCACCAGTGTACCCTATGCTAAAGGAACCATCAGTGTACCCTATGCTAAACGTGCCATCAGTGTACCCTATGCTAAAGGAGCCACCAGTGTACCCTATGCTAAAGGAACCACCAGTGTACCCTATGCTAAAGGAACCACCAGTGTACCCTATGCTAAAGGTGCCATCAGTGTACCCTATGCTAAAGGTGCCATCAGTGTACCCTATGCTAAAGGAGCCGTGAGTGTACCCTATGCTAAAGGAGCCACCAGTGTACCTATGCTAAAGCAGCCACCAGTGCACCCTATGCTAAAGGAGCCACCAGTGTACCCTATGCTAAAGGTGCCATCAGTGTACCCTATGCTAAAGGTGCCACCAGTGCACCCTATGCTAAAGGAGCCACCAGTGTACCCTATGCTAAAGGTGCCATCAGTGTACCCTATGCTAAAGGAGAAATCATCCTATGCTAAAGGAGGTTTGTGAGGACATTTCCTAATCATTTAAAAAATTCACATGGACCTCACCACTAGATATTTCTGAAGGGCCATAAAGCCCTTTCAAATAGGAGCCTTCCTAAGCCATAAAGCCCTCTCAATAGGCACCTTGCTACGCAATAAAGCCCTTTTAAATAGGGGCCTTGCTAAGCAATGATTCTGTGCATTCCTCTTGCCTCACACATGGAAAAGACAGGCTTCAGTAGCAAAGCCAACAGCAGACAAGTACTGTGAACACCTAGATAAAGATGGAGCTGTTCTCTGTGCAGAGACTCTTTGAAGATTCTAAATCAATGCAAGGTTGCTACCAGCGCTGTTTTTAGGATAATAGAAAAGCATAAAGGCATAACAACATAAAAGCATAAAGCGCGCCACACCAAACACTGTCCATCAGTAATACACTGGTCTCATAAAGGGAAAGAAGAGTGGCTTCAGTCTCAAAGACACCCCCCCCAACAACACAAACTTCTGGGAGGGCATGCAGAGGTCATAGTGGTGCAGCAGATGAACACCATCTGCTCTGGGATCAGACGGCCTCCGGGAGAGAGGAGACGCTGTAGGAGAGTTTATTAATGCTAAACACTGACACCTGGTGCTGAACTGCATCTCTGGCAAGGCTGTACTGGCAAGATGATCCACCAGAGGGCTTTCTTAATGTTCAAATCTGAGTCACAAACCTCACTGTGCCCGTTTCCTCCTTGAAGAGGTCATACATCCAGTCTTTTGCTAAATTGGTTACGTAAATCTTTTGAAAAGGACCATATTAAACGTTTTGCACTGCTTCTGCGACCTGTGTTAACTTCCTGTCATGATGTGTAGCACCCGGCACCCTGGGGTGCTGAAATACCTGTTTAATCCACTGAAATTAAACCCAATCAGATTAGCGGTGGCTGTCCTGGACACTTAGAACAGTACAGTTCAGTTCTACTGTTAGGAGAACAGTGGTCCTACTACAACAGCTGTCCTTTGTTGGCATAGCTGAACGATACAATATTGGCAAAGTATAAAAATCAATCGTACAATGTCTGCTATTTGTCTTTCTGACTTGTGCTGTATGACATGGATTTTAGACAGTCTCGTCTTGCTTAGACAGAGAGCTGAAAATGAAGGTTTCTTGGATGGTGAGTGAGTTTGTAAAGTTGAGTGAGTTTGTGATGCTGAGTGAGTTTGGATGGTGAGTGATTTGGTGATGTTGAGTGAGTGTGTGATGTTAGGTGATTTGGTGGTGTTGAGTGAGTATGTGATGTTAGGTGATTTGGTGATGTTGAATGAGTTGTTGATGGTGGGTAAGTTGGTGACGCTGAGTGAGTTTGGATGTTGAATGAATCTGGGGTGGTGGTGAGTGAGTTTGGATGGTGAGTGAGTTTGTGGTGTTGAGTGAGTTTGGATGTTGAATGATTTTTTGATGGTGGGTAAGTTGCTGGTGCTGAGTGAGTTTGTGATGTTGAATGAGTTTGTGATGTTGAGTGAGTTTGGATGTTGAGTGAGTTTGGATGTTGAGTGAGTTTGGATGTTGAGTGAGTTTGGATGTTGAGTGAGTTGTTGATGGTGGGTAAGTTGCTGATGCTGAGTGAGTTTGTGATGTTGAATGAGTTTGTAATGTTGAGTGAGTTTGTAATGTTGAGTGAGTTTGTAATGTTGAGTGAGTTTGTAATGTTGAGTGAGTTTGTAATGTTGAGTGAGTTTGTAATGTTGCGTGAGTTTGTAATGTTGCGTGAGGCGGTGAGGGTGCGTGAGGCGGTGAGGGTGCGTGAGGCGGTGAGGGTGAGTGAGGCGGTGAGGGTGCGTGAGGCGGTGATGGTGCGTGAGGCGGTGAGGGTGCGTGAGGCGGTGAGGGTGCGTGAGGCGGTGAGGGTGCGTGAGGCGGTGAGGGTGCGTGAGGCGGTGAGGGTGCGTGAGGCGGTGAGGGTGCGTGAGGCGGTGATGGTGCGTGAGGCGGTGAGGGTGCGTGAGGCGGTGAGGGTGCGTGAGGCGGTGAGGGTGCGTGAGGCGGTGAGGGTGCGTGAGGCGGTGATGGTGCGTGAGGCGGTGAGGGTGCGTGAGGCGGTGAGGGTGAGGCGGTGATGGTGCGTGAGGTGGTGATGTCTGCGAGAGGAACAAAGGGCTAAACTCATAGATAAACAAAAGATGAATGGAGACAAAAAATCTAAATGATTCATGGAGGCACAGTAGACACGATAAATGATTCATACAGTCACATGACGGAGAGAATGAGAGCAGAGCAGAGAGACAGAGAGAGAGACGGCATGACAGAGGGAAGACAACGGTTAGACAACAGGGAGAGACAGAGAGGGAGGGAAGGAACAGAGAAAGATGGGGAGGAGGAAAGAGGAGACAGACAGAGGAGGAAAGGAAAGAGAGAGATGCAAGGAGGGAAAGAAAGATGTCCCCTCCCCTCCTCTCTCTCCCCCTCCCTCTCTCCCTCTCTCTGTCTCCCTCTCCCTCTCTCTCTCCACGTAGAGAAGTGCACAGTCATCCCGTCTGCTTGTTCCCCTCTGTCCACTCATCCCTACGGCACTTCCTGGATCAGGTCCCTGTGCCAGCTGTCTGATTGGCTGTCTGGGGGGGGGGGGGGGTGGGCACAATAATGGGGGCCAACGGCCTATCAGGGGTCTCGTTTGGCATCGGATGACGGCAGGCTGTGTGTGTGTGTGTGTATGTGTGTGTGTGGGTGAGAAGAGCGATGATGAGGCAAAGTGCACATCAGTGCAGAGTGGAGGAGAAAGAGAGAAGGAGGGAGGGGGAATGGAGGGAGAGAGAGAGGAAAGGGAGGAAAAGAGAGAGAAAGGGATGGAGGGATGGATAGAGCGGAAAGGGAGGAGAAGAGAGTAGGAGGGTGGTGGAGAGTGAAAACTTGCTGCCAGGCGCTTGCTGGGAAGTGATGAGGTAGGAGAGAAATGCTCGAGAGACACACACACACAAACGTGCACACACACACATATATACACACAGCACGCACGCACACACACACACACACACACACACACACACACACACACACACACACACACAAATATACGCACACACATACACAGCAGACAGACATATCCAAAACAACAAATGAATGCTGTGTCTGTGCAAGTCACTCTGATTTTGAGTCCACCAGCCTGATTTCTCTTGAGTGTGTGTGGAACTAGTTTTAAGGGAAAAGATAAGAAAAGAAAAGAGGAGAGAGAGAGAGAGAGAGAGAGAGAGAGAGAGAGAGAGGGAAGGGCTGACTGGTGGGGAACTAACAGTGAGAGTGGGCTGTACTAAGAAGCATAGATTAAAAAATGAGTTCTGCATTCCACCCACCCCCAACACAGAGCTCATAACTACACACATACATATCACACACCCCCCACCACCACCCACCCCCAACACAGAGCTCATAACTACACACAATACATATCACACACCCCCCTCATATCCTATGTCCTTAACCCCAAATCAGTTGTGCTTATTCACTGTGACCTGCAGTAAACATTCCATTAAAGCCTTAAACCTGTTTACCAGTCGTGGCTCACACTAATTAAGACATCTTAAAGCACCTCATTTCAAACTCTCTCAGCTAGATTAAGAGTCTGGATTTACATCACAGGCTTCCCACTACCTGGTAAAATGCCAGTGGCTAACCCCAGTGGTCAAAGGTTACCGCTGAGGTCAGAATGTGTGTGTGTGTGTGTGGGTGGAGGGGGTGTTTGTATAACAGGAGGTGTGTGTATGTGTGTATGTGTGTGTGTGTGTGTGTGTGTGTGTGTGTGTGTGTGTGTGTGTGTATGTATGTGTGTGTGTGTGTGTGTGTCTGACGAGACAGTGAAGGCCAAGGTCTGACTCACCATGCTGTTGAGGTCGGAGTCGTAGCTGTGGCAGGGGATTATAGTGCCCCCTAGAGGCTCCAGCCCGTCCTCGTCATCCCACATGTAGGTGGCCCCCGAGCTGTCCGAGGGGGAGAGGTCCAGAGAGGAGCCATCTCGGAACACGCCATCAGACGACACGCCCCCGCCCGGGATAGAGAAGGCCTCTTTACCGCCTGCAGGAGGCGGACGCATAGATAGGAGCAACAGAAGAGAGAGTTAGAGAGAGAGAGAGAGAGAGAGAGAGAATGTGTGTGTGCGTGTCGGTGGACTGGGAAGAGATGGGACTCAAAGACACACAGACTCAGACAGGAAGCTGTACATGTGTACACACAGTGCACACATGTGAGTGCTAGTATGTATATGTACGTGTGTGTGTGTGTGTGTGTGTGTGTGTGTGTGTGTGTGTGTGTGTGTGTAAACTGACCGGTGAGTCCCATCTCTCCCCAGTCCATGACTCGGACAGGCTGTAAGTGTGTGTGTGTGCCAGTGATGCATGGGCTGATCTGAAATCAGCGATCTACCATGGATCATCCGCGGTCATCCACAGTTTCGAGTCATACAACAATGAGTTTAATGATACTCAGGTTGGGTTCGATCGAGCCGGTTAAAATAATTATTGCTCTTTTAAAATTAATATTTTAAACAATTAATATTTTGTGTCACATGTCAGCCCACGTTAATTGGCACCATAACATTTCAAAGGCCTCCTTTGTGTTTGCTGTGAGTGTAACATAATAGGACAGGAGAGCTGTTCTATTTTGGAAGGAAAAATACAGCAGGTTGGGCATCACTTGGAGTTCAGTAATTTTTGTGGGTCGGGTTGGTTGAAAGTGTTGGATGATCACAAATTGTTTGTTAGTGTGTGTGTGTGTGTGTGTGTGTGTGTGTGTGTGCACGTGTGCGTGTGTGTATACGTGTGTGTGTTAACTGACCAGTGAGTCCCATCTCTCCCCAGTCCACAGACTCAGACAGGAAGCTGTGGAGGCTCGTGATGGAACACCCGTCCTGCTGACGGCTGGGGTGCGTGGTGTCCTCAGACAGCGGCTCTGATTGGACGAGTCCTTCGTCGTGGGTGGGAGGCAGCAGCAGCACCCCGCCCCCGTTGCCAAGGTTATCGAAGTCGTCCATGTACTCCTCACTGGTGTCGTCGTTGCTGCGTTCCAGGGAGGAGGTGGAGGACAGTGACATGTCTTCCAAGGGCTCCCCCGTGACGGAGGTGACGCACAGAACAGGGAGCCCCTCCACTCCCTCAGGCCCTGCATGTCCGTCCTTCTCTGGGGAAGACTCCTGGAGATCCACCCTCTCTGAAGTAGCACTGGTCTCATCATGGTCTGACTCAGTGGGTGATGGGTCGACTGCTCCGGTCTTGCTCTCTGCACAAATATCTACTGCTCTGGCATCTTCTACTTTAGGCTTGACTAATTCTGGGTTCACTTCTGTGAGTTCAGCTGGTGTGGAGTCCTCTTTTGTAACATCTACTTTTCTCAAATCATCAAGTCTGGTCTGGGATACTGTGGATTCTGGGTGTTCTGTTTGATCCTGCACTCGGGAATCCTCTGCTCTGGCCTCATCATGTGTAACGGTGTCTGCTAGGTCATCGTCAGCTCGGGGCTCGTCTGCTCTGGCCTGAGGTGGCAGCTCTGCAAGCTCTTGGGGAGTAGCAGTGGGACTGTCAGCGCTCCTGGTGGGGCTGGAGGGATGTGGGGCAACCAGGGTGTCATCCCACACAGACTCTGACCCCTCTCTCTGCCCTCTCTGCCCAAGATCCTTTGCTGTCTCTTCCTGTGCCCTGCCGATAGGCATCGGGCGGGGCTGTCGGATGAGTGATGGCCGCATCAGCCTATAGCTGAGCGCAGAAGGCTTATTGGAGGCGGGAGCAGGCAGCAGAGGCTTCTTAAGATTGGTTGGGGCCAACAGAGAGGTGCCTGCTGATTGGACACGGGCAATGCTAGTCATCTTGCTCCCCCTGGGTCCGTTGAGTCCGGAGGTGGGTAGGGTGAGGGGAGATCGGGTGGGGGGTGTGTGTCGGGTGTTGGGGCGAGGCAGCTCCTGGTTGAAAGAGAAGGAGCGGGTAATGGGCGCACCCCCTGAACCAGGCACCCGGGTCATGTGACTGAAACTCTGTGAGCGAACCATGTTGTCCTGCGGCATCAAACGCAGGCTGTCACTGGACTGAGACAAACTGCCGTGACCGGGACCTGTCAGCAAACCGTTTGAAAGCCCGTGATTGGCTGCCAGCCGTGTGGGAGCAGGATGATGGCCAGTTCTGTGGGAGGTGCTTGACACAGAAGAGGCAGACCGCCGTATTGTTGTTGCCACTGGAGCTGACGGCTTCTTGATCTCTCGCGCCGT
>PYXC01002601.1:152500-155000 GCA_015244755.2 Tenualosa ilisha | reverse complement strand
ACACACGCCAACCCCCTATCCCTCATTACTACACCCACGCACGCCAACCCCCTATCCCCCATTACTATACCCACACACGCCAACCCCCTATCCCCCATTACTACACCCACACACGCCAACCCCCTATCCCTCATTACTATACCACACACACACACGCCAACCCCCTATCCCCTCATTACTACACCCACACACGCCAACCCCCTATCCCCTCATTACTACACCCACACACGCCAACCCCCTATCCCCTCATTACTACACCCACACACGCCAACCCCCTATCCCCTCATTACTACACCCACACACGCCAACCCCCTATCCCCCATTACTATACCCACACACGCCAACCCCCTATCCCCCATTACTATACCCACACACGCCAACCCCCTATCCCCTCATTACTACACACACACACGCCAACCCCCTATCCCCCATTACTATACCCACGCACGCCAACCCCCTATCCCCCAATACTATACCCACACACGCCAACCCCCTATCCCCCATTACTATACCCACACACGCCAACCCCCTATCCCCCCATTACTACACCCACACACGCCAACCCCCTATCCCCCATGTGGTCCCATTCATGGTTAGCTCTAGTAAACACACCCCCTCACACGTACACACACACACACACCACACACACACACACACACACACACACACCACACACACACACACACACCACACAATGGGAGGAATGATGGGGTATATACTGACTTTAAGAAGATAACCAAAACCCAGCTATCTAAGACCTATGTTTCTCTCTTTCTCTCTCTCTTTCTCATACACACACACACACACTCACACACTCACACACAGCTGGAGGGTACAGTCACAACCTCATCTGTTAAATCTCATAAAACAAGCCAGGGCAAATATTCATCCAGTTTTGGCATCTTTATCAGGGCACACAGAGAGAGGGGGGGAGAGAGAGAGAGAGAGGGGAGAGAGAGAGAGAGAGGGGGGGGAGAGAGAGAGACTTTATCAGGGCACACAGAGAGAGGGGGGGAGAGAGAGAGAGAGAGGGGGGGGGGGGAGAGAGAGAGAGAGAGAGAGAGAGGGGAGAGAGAGAGAGAGAGGGGGGGGGAGAGAGAGAGACTTTATCAGGGCACACAGAGAGAGGGGGAGAGGGGGAGAGGAGGGAGAGAGAGAGAGAGAGAGAGAGAGAGAGAGAGAGAGAGAGAGAGAGAGAGAGAGAGAGAGAGAGAGACTAAGTGGCTCTCTTTTTTGTTTAGAATAGGGGTGCAGTCATATGCTTATTAACTTAACTGTGTGCAAGTGTGTGCGTGTGTGTGTGTGTGTGTGTGTGTGTCAACACGTGTGGCATAGCCAATCCCTGGAATACTGAACCGAACACAGGCTAATTAGGAGAGACCTGTAGTTACACAGACCTGCACTGGCTAAAATACAGGCCTACATTTAACCATTTTCTGAGTCATTTCATTACAATTTTCAAACAGCTGATGGATAGAAGAAAAATAATCACACATTTGTGCATGCATACACACACACACACACACACACACACACCCACAACAGCACCCACACACGCACCCACACACGCACCCACACACACACAGATAAGAATGTACCTGCTGTATCTGTTGGTACATGAACTACTAAAGGGTGGAAATTCTCTTGGAACTTACAGTGGAAAGCTCAAAGTGCAACATCAGCTCACAGAGACAGTATCAGATACTACACACACACACACACACACACACACACACACACACACACACACACACACACACACACACACACACACACACAGCTTAAGTGCAAATAGAGAAAGTATGGTAGATTATGAGGCCGTAATAACACCACTGCTAAGATGTTTCATGCTTTAATTCATTAAATCATTTACTCCAACAATGACTTTATTAGGGTTAAAGGACATGTTGTTCAAGGTCACTGACTACTGCTGATAGGAGCAGTAATGATAACAGACACGGACCAAACAGCAAATCAGCAGCTAACACTAACTCAGCCAACACTGACTCAGCTAACACTGACTCAGCTAACACTGACTCAGCTAACACTGACTCAGCTAACACTAACTCAGCTAACACTAACTCAGCTAACACTAACTCAGCTAACACTAACTCAGCTAACACTAACTGGATGGGGCACAGAAACTCACTTTCAGTTTCATTCTTCTATGTTCAGTTACAACTGACATCACTTGGTGACCTCAGAGAACAGGACTGATTGACACCAGATTTCTCCTTCAAGGTAAGCAGAGATGCATAGATCCTAACAACGGCATGAACAGAGAGGAAAAGGCCGTCTGACAGAGAGGAAGCTGAAGTGCATTAACAGAGCACTGCATGACACTGCCTGGAGTCCTGGCCATGATCACAGGCTCAGCTGGAGTACACAGCGATACAGCAGCCACAGAACACAGCTAAATGATTTCCACCCTCCTGTCCGACCCTGCCCTGCCCTGCCTTGCCCTGCCCCCCCCCCCGCCACACACACAGACACCACACAC
>PYXC01002601.1:142500-150000 GCA_015244755.2 Tenualosa ilisha | reverse complement strand
TTCCAAAATAGTATGCAGACTGCTGTAATACTGCATGTAACACATGGGGCCTGGGAGATGCAATGCACGCACTTTAAGTCATTAACTGGTGAGGCAATGGTACATTCCAAGTCATACGCAACATGTGGTACAGCAGTATGCCATTTTGTAAACAGCGTTTTGTCAAAACCAGTGATCACACTGACAGTATAAAGTAATTCAGGAGTCTTTTCGTGCTGCCAGCCAGGCAGCCATCATTCACTCAGACCACTGACCTTCTCTTCTCTGCTGTATGGTCTAGAGACAGCAGCAATCTTAACCATGGGTCAGCACCGCTAGTTTCTCTACATCTGAGTGAAAATTCTGTCAATAATCTGGGGTAGGCAGGCTCAGCTTGCCTAACTGAGAAGCCGACAGGCTATCGAGCAACCCAGGTTTGATTCCTGAAACATGCCTCTCTTGGCACTACAGCAGCGCAGGTCTACAGAGGTCTGTGTCAAAATCATGGTGGCCAGCTAGTGCAATGGAGTTCTTCTGAAGACTGAGTGGAAATCAACGTAGTCAGTTAGAAGCATGAAGCATCAGCTGCTTTCCCATCGTTTCACTTTCACTGTGCAGAGCGAATGAGACCCATCCACTGGGAAACCATTGCTATCCATTGGGAAACGTTTGCTTCCAGGTGGGCAAATACTTTCTGCTTCAACCAATCACTGCTGCTTGGTCGTGATGTATTGCAGAGGAACAAATTGTTTGAGTTATCGATTTCAGCCCATCCTCTGTCTGTTAATTGGCCTGCATAGCTCAGAGTCGGTGGAAACCGAAGCCTACGGACAGATCCCAGATAATTTGGAAACGGAAATTGAGGAGAAGCACTAGGTGGCGCTAGTCTGGCAAATCAGTTAGTGCAGTGTTGTTCTAATGAAGTCTGTGTGGAAATCAAGGTAGTTACTTAAGTGCAGCGTGTTCTGATGAAGTCTGTGTGGAAATCAAGGTAGTTACTTAAGTGCAGCGTGGTTCTGATGAAGTCTGTGTGGAAATCAAGGTAGTTACTAAGTGCGGCGTAGTTTTAATGAAGTCTGTGTGGAAATGAAGGTAGTTATTAAGTGCGGCGTAGTTTTAATGAAGTCTGTGTGGAGAGCAAGGCAGTGATTGCGAGAGGCCTGCAGGCTTCCCATGTCTGTTAAAGAGTAAGGGGCCTGCAACGTCAGACAGATAGTAGCCTGCATTAAATGTCTCAGGAGAGCTTAATGGTGTGTAGACTAGTTCTCTCTGTCCAGCACCCAAAATTCAGCATTTTTAGAAGTGCATGTACATGTTTTTGGTCCTGGAGGGGGACACACTGAACTCAGAGACATCCTCTTAGTGTACCAACCCCCTGAGCCAGCAGTCAGCCGGCAGCACTGGGAAGCTGCTGAATGTGCATCCACACCCGGAACAAAATACTCCAGAAAACTCCAGGTCATTAGCGCTCGTTAATTAAATCAGAGCCGATCAATTGCACTTGGAGCTCCGCTGCTTGGTCGCTCATGCAACATACCCCCCCCCCCACATCGAATCGCCCAACATTGATCCCAGGGCAACAAGGATTAGTGCGTACCTGGACATTATTAACTGCTATTAGCCTTCGCTAAGCTAATCAGGAGCCTGGCGATAGCCGGGTAAAGCGAAAGATAGCATGCGTGTAAGTCATTGAAAATGGTGGGGCTGAAGGCCATGAAGCCTTTGACTGCTCACCTCAGTGACTGTATATCAGTTGGCTGACCTGCTTACATGTCTAGAGAGAGAGCTCACACACACAGAGGACAGAAATAGACACAGAGACACAAGCACGTTACACAGTATCTGAGCAAAAGTGTGTGTGTATGTGTGTGTGTGTGTGTGGTGTGTCTTGTGACTAGACGAGGGTGCCGAATCTTGGCTACACACACACGGTGTTAGGAAAAACACACACTCCTGTTAATATTTGATGGGAGTGTGTCTGCCTGCCTCCTCTCAGCTCCACCCTTGCCACAGGGAGGAGAGGACATCTTGCTTCCTCAGATATTGTATGCATCGGGATGCATTTGGCCCGGATCTGGCTCTGTTCTGGCCCTTTTCCTAGCCACAGACAGCTGAACTGCTCTCACTAACAAATGCAAAGTCCAAAAAAATCTCTTCTTTTTCAAATCTTTTTCACCATTTTGATGACAAACATGCATCACCCAACCGATACTCCAGAGAAAGGCGCTTCCTCTGTGGGTTTCTCTGTGGGAGTCACAATATTATTATCTCCTAATCCATCCAATCCGTTCACAGCTAATGGTCACTCATGACATCATCAAAAAGTGTAAAGTGTGTGTGTCTGTCTGTCATTACATCATCCAAGCACACCCACAGCCACTGACAGATGCCACTGGACTGGTGACTATGAGTGATGTGGGTTCTTGAGCAGTCACACCAACACGGTCCTGTCCTCTAGTGCGGTATTCACCACCACCAATACACTCTCTAGGGTCTTACACATAACAGACTTATGGCATAACTACCGCACGCATGCACATACACACACACACACATACACACACACACACACTATATCTGTGTGAGCAGATAAAGGCATAATACGTCCAGAATTCAAAAGTCCTTTATATAACTGATGCTTATTGGTGCATCATCATCTGTGTACACGTGTGTACGTGTGTGGTGTGTGAGCGATGAGGCAAAGAGAGAGACTGAGATGCCTAGCAACGAAGCCAAACTGGGGGCATCTGCAGTGCCATCCTGCTTGCTTGTGCTGAGACCAAGTCAGGCGCTTGTGCTTTGTGACATTTAGCCAAGACTGACTCCTACCCCCTCAGAAAGATACTCAGACTTAAAAACACACACACACACACACACACACACACACACACACACCCCTAACCTTCTCGGCTGATGGCAGCAAGGATATTGAGTTACAGTGCCTCAAATAAGCCTCCTCATCAATTATGCAAAAGCCCAGGACTAAACTGGTCGTTGCACTGACAGGCGATCAATAGCAAATTTTATTGTTGTTCTGCTGTGTTCCCTGGGCTCACTGACGTGAACGTAACGCTTCCTCTGAGAAAATGAAGACAGTAGAGGATGCCGTCAAGAAAACTTTTCTGCCCAAACCTTAGTTCAACTGTCACATCATCTAAAGTCAACAGTGAGCAAATCTTAGTATGGTCTTACAGAGATTTTGTCTGGAGAGTTCAAAGTTCTAAGTTCAAAGTTCAAGTTCAAAGATCAAAGTTCTACTGGCAATTGTTGTAGCAACTTTGTAGAAACATTGGTGAAAAAATAATTTTTTCAGTAGGGTTGGAATAGCAACCAACAATAGACACAGCTATTTAAGCCTTGTTCTACTGCATATGTGCATATGGGATTTTAGTAATACTGTACTGTAGACTGGCATAATGTGTTTGGATGGGTGGCACTTCACTGTACTGTAGGCTGGCACAGTGTGTTTGGATGGGTGGCACTTCACTGTACTGTAGACTGGCACAGTGTGTTTGGATGGGTGGCACTGTAGTGTACTGTAGGCTGGCACAGTGTGTTTGGATGGCTGGCACTGTAGTGTACTGTAGGCTGGCACAGTGTGTTTGGATGGGTGGCACTTCACTGTACTGTAGGCTGGCACGGTGTGTTTGGATGGCTGGCACTGTAGTGTACTGTAGGCTGGCACAGTGTGTTTGGATGGGTTTATGAGTTGCCTTGGTCCTCTCTTAGCCCACTGTTATGGAGCCAGGCTTCATTTGGGGCGTAAATGACCACTGGGCCTTGTCTCTGGTAGCGTCTGTGTGAGACAGATGGGTCTCATTGCCCTCGGCCACAGAGAGCATCACAAGGCCCAGCTCTTCACCTCCACAGAGGAGAGATAGCACAAAGAATTAGCCTAGCGCTCACATCTGCATCACGAGGCCCAGCTCTTCACCTCCACAGAGGAGAGACAGCACCAAGCTCACACATCAGTCCTCGGCCACAATGGAAATCATGAGACTCGGCTCTTCACCTTCCCGGAGAAGGAGCACAAAAGTTTAGTCTAGCACTTGCGTCAGAGCAGGACACAGCAGGCATCACAAGGCACGGGTGTTCACCTTTACAGAGGACACTCACACAGCGTTAGCCTAGCGTTCACATCTTTACAGAGGACACTCACACAGCGTTAGCCTAGCGTTCACATCTGCTGTCAGCTACAGTGGAGAGGCTGCACATAGGATGTGCTCACCTTATGTGCGTTCACATTCTCACACACACACACACACACACACACACACACACACACCACAGCTAGCCTAGCACTCACACCAGTCCAGTGGGGTGCAACAGTTCACAGCCGTCTCTCAGACTGACCAGGCAGCACAGAGCTAACACAGACGTCAATAATGGACAGACAGAGAGAACCGTAGAGGGAAAGAGGTACATACAAGGTTTCTTAAATGAATAAAAAAGACATAATTTCATGATTTGGTACACAAACCTCCATCAATTATTTTACTGGTAAAAATAGTGATTTTTCACCTTAGTACAGCATAAGCTTAGGCTAAGCGTAGCCTAGTTTCACACTGTGCAAATTTATGGCACCAAACTGTCAACAACTCCAAAACCAAGAAGCTGCCAAAATGGTTGATCCTACCAATAGAGCAGTCACAGCATAAACCAGTCACTGCACTTGCACGGGTCCGTGGCCGTGCCCTACATCTGTCCACATCAGTACACAACAGCAGAGGGGTGAGGGGTCACTAGAAGCAGCTTTGAGGGGTGGCTTGCAAAGATGGGGTCTCAGCACGCTCAGTATTTGGGGTTTAATAGACTGACAGATACAGGAGAATGGAAAGGACAGAGCAGGAGGAGGAGGAGGAGGTAGAGGAGGAGGTAGAGGAGGAGGAAGAAGCAACATGGCAGCTCTATGGGTGGGGGTTGCCATGGCGGGGCATCATCATCATCAGCAAAGGCTGCCGCATGGATGAGGTTAATGGGGCCGTGATCAGGGGCAGTGACACGGAAGAGGTTAGCAAAGCAAAACTAATTACAATTGTCGCCATGCTCCTTACCAATGTGTGTGTGTGTGTGTGTGTGTGTGTGTGTGTGTGTGTGTGTGTGTGTGTGTGTGTGTGTGTTGGGAGGGGAGGGGGGTAAACGCTATAGGCTAGGTATGCATGTAAAGAAAATGTGCACCGACACCAATCATACACACACACACACACACACACACACACACACAGACAGAGAGAGAATAAAACAAACATAAATAAAACACATACACAAATGCATTTGTAAAAATATATATTATTCTGCACACCATCATACACAACAACACAAACACACACACCCTCATACATAACAACATAAACACTCACACACACACCCCATCATACACAACAACACAAACACACCCTCACACACACAAACAATGAGAATACAAGCAGGGAGAGAGCAAAGTACTCTTAATGAAAGGACAAAAGACAGATGATGCTTTCACTTACAGTAGTTTGAGTGCTCACTAACACTGGCCACTGCGCTAACAATGCAGGGAGGGGCTACTTCCTTTCCCTCTCTCCCTCTCTCTAATCTTTGCTCCAGCTGCTCTCAGTGTCCAGTGGAGTCAACAATCAATCTCAATCTCCTCATGTCTCTGAGAGGAGCCTCTCTTTGTTCCTTTTCACGTCTATGAAATGTCACCAGATGAGCCATTGCCCTCCTGTAGGCTGTTCACTCTGCCACACCCCAAGAACCACATCCCAACACACCACCTGCTTCTGTTGCCCTCACAGTCATGAGAGGAAACGCTGAGGGCAAAAGAGCACAAGCTGGCTCAGACGTTTCTTTCCACGACACAGTCTTGTAGACCTAAAGGGCGGCTCAGTCCTGGACTCTGCTTGCAGAGAGGACCATTGACCTTGAGTCTTTTGCGCCATGGTTGTAGAAGGTCAACTACAGTCCCACGGGCTAGACTAGAGGAGGCCAGAGGAGCGGGCATGGCGAGTATTGAACACAAATCCTGATGAGCCAGTGATAGGAGGGGGCTTAAACTCCATAATCTCCATCATGCCAAACCCTGCCGTTTCAGTAAGAGCCTGAGAGTCAAGGACAGCACGCCACAGTCCTTTGCTAATCCCCGTGAAACTGAGTGTGAGTGTTTGTGTGTGTGTGCGCACCTGTGTGTGTATGAAATGTAAGAGTGTATGCATCCTCTTCTCCATCAGCTGAGAGGTTACAAATTGGGCACTTTTGCGCGCGCGCACACATGCACGCACACGCACACATACACACACGCACACACTCGACACACTCCCAGGACAGGAGCACTGACAGGGGACAATGTCCCTCTTGTGGAGCAGGCTGAGGGCCTCAGTGCTGCTTCCTCAGCTCATCAAGTCCCCCTGCCTGCGCGCACACGCACACACACACACACACTGTTGTGGAGCAGGCTGTGGGCCCTCTTCAGCTCATCAAGTCCCCCTGGCTGCACACACACAAAGCCCTGCATTCTCATGCCCTTGCTGCTGCTGGAGCTAGAGCTGGTGATGCTGTTACACACACACACACACACACACACACACACACACACAGCTCCAGCCATGTGCTTCAGCAACACTGCCTCGTCCAAAAAACATAACAAACAGTGACGACTAGCCCATTAGCAGCATGTGTGTATGAGAGAGAGAGACAGAGAGACAGAGAGAGCGAGAGAGAGACAGAGAAACAGAGAGACAGAGAGACAGAGAGAGAGAGAGAGAGAGAGAGAGAGAGAGGGAGAGAGGGAGAGAGAGAGACAGAGAGACAGAGAGACAGAGAGACAGAGAGAGCGAGACTGAGAGAGAGAGATTAACCGAGAGTGAGAGAGTGTGTATGTGTTGCAGGCCATTAATGATCTTCTGACAATTACTAATAGATGACATCACACTACTAATGTTCAGACATTCCTATCAGTGTGGCCTGCTGGAGAGAAAAAAGGAATAAGAAAGAGAAGTGATCACAAGTTGTGTTGCTCATTTTATTTTCTGTGTGTATGTGTGTGTGTGTGTGTGTGTGTGTGTGTATTTCTGTGTGATTGTCTGTCTGACACACTGACAGAGTGAGAGACTCGGTGTGTATGAGAGTGAGTTGACTTAAGCGACTTGAGTACTTTAGAGGGGCTCTCTAGAGAGGCTGAGAGGGACGCATGATGGCAGAGAGAAGGGGCCTTAACATAGTCCCAGGTTAATACAGTCTCCAGAGAACACCCACTGGGAGGACCATCAAAGGCGCACACACACACACACACACACACACACACACACACACACACACAGAGTAAAGCCACCAGCAGAAGCTAGAGTAGCCAGAGCATGAGAGGCCAACGAGAGAGAGAGAGAGAGAGAGAGAGAGAGAGAGAGACACACAGCTGACTACCAGCTAAACAAACACTCCTCAATAGCGGCATCACACACACAGAGCCAGACAGACAAACACACACACACATGCACAAAGCACAATAACGTCAACATTGCAAAGGTAAACACATAAAAGCACCCTGTA